>JAODJU010000095.1:8432264-8442984 GCA_026776725.1 Gnathonemus echidnorhynchus
AAGGTTTAGATCGCACCGGTTTACATTAAAATGCTGCTTTAATTTCACGTAACACGTACTAGTGCTTAAATAATCTTCGGGATTGGGGGCACAACTGTTACTAATTGGCATACAGTATGGAGCTTGCTTGCAAATGAAAACACCAGCGCTGCACTGGGCCTGGATCTGGCTCCACCCCCTGCTCTGAGGGCCCCGTCTTCTGGGAGTGCAGCCATCACACACTCCCCAGGGGAACCCTACGGATCGAGCCGACTTAAACCTGACCATGACCTGGTGGCACCCCGGGCGTTCCCCAAGCAGCGGTTCCTTAAAATCTCCAGCCAAATGATATTACCTAGCATACGCAGAAGCATTTTCTACTATAAAACTACGGAGCTTTGTTTCCTCCCCTCCATCGCCTTCAGGGTTTTATTTGAATCCAATTACATCACTTTAAACTGTGGTGTGATAATAAATGCCAATATTGTGTGACAATGTTAAATGCAGAAGGCTAGCCATACTGAAAAAGGCACTATATCAACTAAACTGACTGTTTTTTGTGAGGATGTGCGCAAGTCAGGCTTGGGCAGATCAAGTCAGAGTCTAACAGTTTAACTTTTAACTCAGTCGAGGAGTGAGAAACTCCGGCCGAAATCAGCTTCTGTGGCAGGGCCGCCGACAAGCCACAAGGGCACCGCTGCCTGGGAGGAACCCAGAGAGGCCAGGTGAGAGCAGACGTGGAAACAATCTCATAGCACCTGGACTCACCACCCGGCTGAAGCGCTCCTCAGGCGATGGCGAGAACAAAAGTAAAAATAAAAAAACCGACAGAAGAACGAACGCATTAGCTGGTCGGGTCCTCAAAGCCGACGTTTCGCACTTCAGTGTTTAGCGATTAAGGGGATCTCAGTGCGAGGCCTTCTGGTAACGATCAGCACCGCCGGCTTGAAGAGATAATTAGAGTGTAGAAATCACATGACGGGGGGGGTCATAAAAGAGCCCGACTCATTGTAAATGTTGGTAACGGTATTATTTTTTTTGAGAGCGCTGATGGCGAGTCCGAGAGGGAGGACGACCCGCTCCTAAATGCCGGGCTCTTGCTGGGGATCAGCCATCGGCATGGAGATGCCAGGCGGACGGCCAGATGTGCTGGAGCCCATCGGTGATGGGGAAACTACATAACTATGGCTCATTAAAGGGCCATTCAGGAAAAGTGACAAGTTAAACTGGCGTTTTTTTTTAAACAACTTGGTTTTAACCTGAACCTCTTGTAGCTGTAACCCCTCTGGCAGCCTATCAGACCCGTAGGTGTCGTCCCTGTGTAAATACCACATGCACGGCGTGGAATAAAACATGAAACATTCCAGGGTCTCTTTCTTTTTCAAAACCAAACAAATCAGTGGCGATCTATGCTCCCCCTCGCGAGGTCGGGGGGCTGGTTAAGAGGCCAGAAAAGTCTCCAACCTGACCCCTCCCTACTTCCGGCACCGCTTTTGATCTGCCGCGGAGACCTGCGACCTGCACCGATCCGGACATTCAGGGCCTGATCCGCTTCCGGTCCCGTTCCCAAGGCCACCCTCATTTCCAAAGCCTCCACTGTTTGTGGAGAAAAAACACAGAAGTTGAATGGAGAACATGAGATAAAAAAGTCTTATTTGCAGCTGTTTTCATCCCTCAAACTGAAGAATCTCAGGCAGATGTCAACATAACACACCCCCTGTCCTGTACATGGATGAGGGACACTGGGGGTTTGAGGAACACCCAGCACACACGGCTTGATTCTGACGAGCAGGAGGAAGAAGCAGCCCGCAGCCTGGCTTGCTGAAAGCATGGATTTGTTGGTGCTGTGCTGCTCTACTAAGGACTCGACCCGGCAGCCAGAAGGCCTGATTGGCTGCTTTCAACCACGCACAGACACCAGCAGTTCGAAGGGGCCACAGCCTCCGCAAAGATACCATTAGCCTTCGACGTCTCACGTTTATTTCGAGGCTCCAGTTAAGGGCGGACAAAGCCATTATTCTTCACGGTCCGGCCAGGATGCTTCAAAACTACAAACTACAAACAAAAGAGAGCAAAAGTGACATCTCAAGGGGCTGCGAAATCAAACTGAGAACAGAAAACCTTCACATAGCAACCGCTCGTCACTAACAGCACAGGTTCTGCATTACACCATGTGGGTTTTTTGAGTTACACGCAAAGATTAAATTCCTCATGCCGATTTCGATTTGCATTTGTTAGACAAATCAAACAGCCTCCTTTGAATCCCGAGATCGAAATTCCCAGCTGCTCTGGCTACTGCATCTTGAATTAATGTCCGTTTTGTGTGATGTTTACCTAAAGTCTACGGCGAGCTTTTTGATCTAAACTGCCAGCTCAGGCTGATTAAACGATGCCTGATAGCACTGTTTACTGCTCACAGCCAAACTATTCTTTCCTATATTTTCCCAGCACACATAAATATATTTCATTCTGATGATAAATTGCAATTGACCCAGAGCCACGTGCTTGGAACAACAAAAGAGCGGCGGGAGGAACAAACCCCTGATTTTGTGTGTATATATCAGTCACACTCGGCCGCTTGCTCGCCCGTTTGCCCCTCTCTGTTATCCCAGCAGAAAAGCGCCCAGCCCCACAGCACTGGAATGCTTACTTTCCTGCCGGAAACCCAGCAGGGTGCTGCAAGTGTTTTCCGGGGCGGCCGGTGTGTGCTAACCTGACTGAGCGGGGGCGCAGAGGGAGCCGGATGGGTGTCGGCGAGGTGGGGGGGGGCGTTTCACTCGCTGAGGTAACGCTGAGGTGGCCAATAAAAATGTTTGCGCTTAGGGAGCCTGAAACAACTTCCCATCGGTGGGGAAGAGGGCCGCTATGACGACTCTGGTGGGGGGGGGGGCAATATCCAGCTAAATGTGTCACTGAGACATCCACGATAACTTCCTCCAACCCCCCCCACCCCCCCCGGGACGCACAAACCTTCCCAGCTGCAACGGCAGGCAACCCCATTCTGTGCAATTACACACCTCCGCCAGGGGCGAGGAAAATGAGGAGACCTTTCAGGGAAGGAACCCCCCCCCCTCCCCTACCAGGGGTCAGAGCAGATGATGGAATTGAAGCACAGGGCATCATGACTTCATCTCCCCTGGGCTCCATCAGCAGGTCGGATTATGATCCGCGGCAGGTATTTGCGCACCGTGGATGGATACATCTCCCACGCGTCACCCCGGGCCGGGACCAGATTCCTCAGATGCACACAGAAAACCGGCAGCTGAACAAACAGCCAAACGGACACCCGGCGGTTCCTCCTCACCAGACAAGTACGGAGCTCTGCATGGCCCAAATCAAATGATTCTGATGAAGTACAATCTTTAGGATGGACTCAAGTGTACAGGTGAGGATCGAGTTTCCTAAACAGACCTGTACTGTGCAGCGATTCAGGCAGACCTACAATACACCACAAGGAGATGTTCCTTTGAAGTGTGTGTGTGTGTGGGGCTCTGCAATCAAATCAAATTAATCACAGCAACCTCCAGCTCACAGCAGCCGAACAGATGACGGGGGCAAAGCACCATTTAAAAAAGGAGCGTTTTTTTGTAAATTCATCCGCAGCTGCGTAAAAGCATCTGTTGAAGATAAAACTCATGTAAATTCATGATGAAGGGCCAATGCGGAGGCGGCTGCGCATCCGGCTATCTGGGGATCTCTGCAGCTCTGCCCGAGGACCGAACAGAGGCAGGCGTGTGATCAGCTATCGGCCTAACATGGGCTGCTTCGTTCACAGCCCGACCTTCTGAAAAGCGTTACCGTAACCGCAGCAGGCGGCCTGTCGTTCTCTGTGCCCACATGCAACCGCTCAGAGCCCATGCAGCGGAAACATACAAGGGAAACGAGGCACTAACCACAGGGTCCTGGGAAAAGCCAGACTGTAGAGATGCCAACAGATTACAGCGCAAGAGTCAGCAAAACGCCCTTTGAAGGGAAATGGGCGGGGCTTACGAAAAGACTGGCGGGAAAAGTGGGCGACATCATGTTAACAAGCCACACCCCTTCCTCCCACTGCATTCGGAGGAACGGGGCTCGGAACCAGCCCCACGCAGACGGGCCCTCCATGTGATGGACGACCAAAATGCCAGTGACGGGATCCGCGGGACGCACAGCCGAATACCGCCATGCCAGACACACGAAACGTGCCACGCTTTGAGGGGCGGGAACGGGTCACAGGGTGACGAGATGGAGGGCTGTGCTGGCCTCTGTGACAAACCCATAGCTCTACATCTGTTTAAATCTGATTACCTCTTCAGGGGTATATTTACTCCTCCCCACTCCCCCCCCCACAGGGTGCTGGCACTACATCTACATGAGATGATCCCACATGACTGACATGGTGGGAAAATCAACGACGGCTCCTCCCCACCTCTATAGGGAAAGGTGTAGAACAGCAACTCAGCATTTTAATACAGCCACATTACCATGAGTACAGAGAGAGAAATTAACATTTCCCCACTTTCCCCTGTTAACTTGTACATATTTTAACAAAGAAAGCTTCACATCCCATCTCAACATGTTTAATATTTATGAAAATGCAAAAAAAAAATCCTACAATGCAATTAAAAACAAAAAGAAGACTAGGATTAGCATGATAATGATTCGTAGTAAGACCCAGACGCCATCCTCAGAGGCAGCTCAGCTCGTCGAGGTGTAAGAGGAGTGGTATGACTCCGGAAAATTCCTAAAAAGGCCACGATAAACTGAAAGCAGGCTCTGGATCCCCTATTCACCATCGCTGCCTTGGTAGCCCAGTTTCTCTGGTGTGAACTTTAATGGCATGTGCTCCTTCCAGATGTACTGAGGGAAAGCCACTGACACTGACCACAAAGGTTTTACGGAGCAGCTTCATGGGATCAATAAATGCAGACCGACACCGCAAGAATATAGCAGCCGGTTCTGCCAGCCTCTGTAGCCCCCCCCCCCCCCCCATGCAGCCACAGCATCCCGAGCTGCTGTGGACAGACGATGCTCGCTACAGCGCCTCCTGTCTGTACCATCGGGAAAAGCTTCCACTATCTTTTAAGCCAATTTTCACAGTTTTTTGACCTACTAGTCAAGTTGAGCCAGAAGCATATTCCAGGGGGCTAAGGGCAGTGGACACCCTGGAAAAGAAGCCATGCATTTTTGGGGGAAAATCTGGAATAACTGGAGAACATGCAAACTGTACACACACAGCCCGGGGCGGGAATCGAGCCCACGACACTGTTATATTGTATTTAATGCAACACTAGCGAGCATCCTCTTAGCAACAATGTTAGAAATGTTGGCACAATCGCACGAGGTGAAAGGAAGTCCAAACCTTGGCAAACAACGGGGAGGAAATGCAAGAAATCGGCAGTGACACAGATCCTATCGCAGCTTCCCAGCTGTCAGGCCACGAGCCAGCTGTCTCAGCTATGACATCATCATTCCCAGGCTGAAAACCGCTACGGTGGCTCGGGCGGTGGCATACGGGCACGGAGGCGGACCCAGCGGGCGAAACTTCCAATGAAGCAGTTGATCAACGTAGCCGAAGCCTAACCTATGGCTCCCCGTCCTGCGGGGGGGGGGTTACAGCGGCCCCCATTCAAACCTGGATCTTTGTGGTTCTGTGAGATCCATGAGAGAGATTGCATCACACTGTCCGAGAGGATATGGGGAGTGATGGGGAGTGACCAGAGGTTGGTGCCAATCCTGGGAGCTTCAGAACTGTAAAGAACCCATTGCATGGCATTGCGGTTTCCAGGCTGAAGCTTCCAGAAAGTGCCTTGATTTAATTAACCCCTCTCAGTTAAGACAGCCAGGCGTATAAATGGGCAAAAGTGTAAATCGTTTTGGATGGGAAAAGAGACCCCCATGACGGTTAATGTCCTTATGACTGTACGGCCGCACATGAGCACGCACTCGTGCCATTAACACGTTACAGTGGCGGTTTGCGCAGACTGTCCCCGGGGAGCTCCGGCGGAGGGTCTCAGTCAAGGATAAAAGCAGATGCGAGTGCAGATCTGCGCAGACTTCCCACCGAAAGCCGTCGCTGGCAGGAAGTCGGACAGGTTCCCGGAGCCCGTTCGCAGGAAGGCCACGCGCAGACCACGCAGACCGCAGCAATGCGCAGCAGATGTGTTCGGCCCAATCCGCCGCCACTAATGAAACTCAGCGAAGCATCCGAGAGATTCGGGCCAGAGCCTGGAACTCCGCCCAACACCTCCTTGATGAGGGCACAGAAATGTCAGCATCTGCGAGGCAGACTGGATCAGCCAGAGCTCTGCACAACCTCCATACGCAGATAGACTGGGCTCATGTGTTGACAGACAAGCAGGAGATCCATCACCCCATTGGCCAAATTGTACATTTAAAGCAGCATCGACAGATCTTACTTTCATCTTTGGTCCAAGCAATGTTACACATTTGCACGGAATCGCAGCCCCCAGTCCTATCACCACGGGAGACGGCAGGGGCATGACCGTGCCACAGGGACTGACAGCTTGAAAATCCTTTATCACCAAGCACACCAGCCTGGGGTCATCGCAGCAGTCCAAGACCACCTCTCCCTGTTGTGTTATGAAACACGATCTTCCGCCCTTAACGAAGCCCAACGCCCGACAGTTTGCAAGACGAGACCCTCAGACGAGGTGAAGCGAGCGACATTCAAGAACATGTTTGGTTCTGGAGGTGTCCGCTACGGAGCTTAAGTCACGAAGAGGTTTTTTTGGGTGCCATGGGAACAGGAGGGATTGAGGAACAGCAAGTCCATTGTGTAACCAATTAGGCGACCTGCGCAACGTGTAAATGAACGGTGGCGAGCAGCTGGTTTTAATGAGCAGACGGAGGTGTGTGTAGCGGGCGGCTCACGCTAATCAGGGAGGGTGATTACCGTGTTGGGGGGGGGGCCAGACTACAGCTGTGCTGAGTAATCCGAGCAGTGAAAGCGGAGGGGGGGTGGTATTAAGGAAGGGATGCAAGGTCCATCATTACGTGGGGGTGGGGGGTACCTATGTAAGGGTCACAGATTTCTGCCATGTCTGGCTATGACCAGTCATTGGGGTCGTCTGTAGGAAGCTTTTTTGGGGGTGGGGGGTAATTCGTATTCCCACATTCCCAAGCTTCTCAGAGGAAGAGTAACCTGAAGAGCTGGTAGTGGGAAGATGTGGAGCGAGACACTCGCTGCCAGACCGCGCCATGTCATTTTTGTCCAGCCACCAGGGGGCGCCAAAAGTAATTCTGTGGGGACACCACTTCCCGCTCAGCGGTGAGAGGGACACAACAGCGGCGATAAAACTGTAGGCAGATAAAGACGCCGAGTCATAGAACCGGGACCAGCTGCGGCAGATAACGGAGCCGATCCGTCAGCCTGGGCACGGCCTGGCCTCATCCGGCCGCGGGGGCCACCATTAGCACCGTTTATTTGTTCTGATGGCTGTTCCCGAAATGGCGAACAAGAGCCCGCTTCTCCGCGGCCGGATGGCGCGCGGGTGACGTCACCACCTTCCTGCATAATAAACAGTTTCCCAAAGTGCTGTGTTTATTTGTGGCTAATTAGCGCCCTAAGTAAAACTGCTGATCCGCTTGGGGGAGACTCCGATCGTTTTTCTCCGCACGTGTAAACACGGCACCAAGACACCATGGTCCCACACTTCATCATTATACACATAATCTTTCTCCCCGCTGTATCCTTTCCCAACCCTAACACACTCCAAATAAATCTGGGTAGATTGTTCTGTTGATCCTACCCTGATTGAGTTTCGCTTTGTGCCAGAATATCAGCAGAACATCGCCTTTTAATGAAACAACATGGGCACAGAAACGTAGCAATTGGTACGATCCAACGAGTGTCCTTTACAAATGAAGCGAACTAATTGGCAAGATCCTAGATGTCTGAAGACACTTCCTGCAAGATTCACCCAGCAGGGGGGAGTGGTTTGGGCTCCCATACGTGACTGAACCGTCAAGGACTCCGGAAACAAATCTAATCCCAGCTCTGTGTGTTAAACGCTCCCAAAGCTCATAAATGCAAATGAAGGCGAGCTGGCGATTCGAAACAGCCCTTAGCTACCTTCGCAAACCAGGCCCTGAAACCTCCCAACTGGGCAACACGGCGGGAAGTGGACGGATGAACAGGGCGTGCGCTGGGAATCTTAAACAGCCGGCACGGAGGGGAGGCAGATTAAATAAGAAACAGGCCAAAGGCGTGCCGAAAATAAACTCATCTGTTCGTTTGGCTGGTCCCAGTCAGCCGTGAAAGCTGCTTAACGAGGACTGTAATAACCCAACATGAAAGTCGGGAAATTGAGCAGAGGCCTTCCAGCCTTACTGAACTGAGGAAGACCACGCTAAGATCATCCACCTCCAAAGTTGATCACAGAAAGCTATTCATAATTGGGGGAGGGGGGGGTCCCCCCATCCAAAATGTTCACAAATGGGGCTGAAATCAGAGAGCGCCCAAGTAACGGAAATCTAAATGAGGAGGTTATTTGAGAGCAGAGACGACCAACATATCCTAATTTGTTTATACCTTGGAATAGTGAGAAGGTAAAAATGAATGCCTGGATCCGTTTGAAGGTGCATTCTTACAGTTTGAATGGAAAGTCTTGTTATACTTCTGGAATAAGGAGAACACTCCACACAAGGACTAGTTATGAAGAACCTGGAGCACAAGAAGTCGATTTTCAGCCGTTGGAAGCTGGCAAGGAGCCGGTGACTACCTGTCATGCCATTGTGTGTGGCACAGCTGGATACAGTCGGTGCACAATGGCACTGTTATGGGCGACTTAGCATGGTGTGCTAATAGTCATGCCAATGTGTTCCAGTGCAAATTTCATCGGTCTTGGTTGGTGCTGGCTTTTTACCACTGGCTTGATGTGTTCCAGGCTTAAAGGTTCTACAGGTACTTAGACTGCTCGTGTTCTGAAGCCATACTCAGCTGGAAAAAGGCGGATCCCACAGCAACCAAAGAAAAGCACAGGCAATACAATAATCTAGATAAATACAGCAAGAATGTCGATTTAACAACAGTTTTTCACCTTTTCCAATGTGCCTGGCAGTAATATCACCATATTTACCTTGCAAATATAACCAGTAGTAAACAGCAATTCAGGTAATATAAGCATTTTATGTCTACTGGAAGAAAAAAAATCTCTCTGATCCAAGTCCAGACCTCACAAATAGGTAGAAACATACATCTGTACCATATATTTAAAAAGTGCAGCAGAAATGTTCCATGTGGAGAGTGCAGATACTCAGAGGGAATACATATCACTCGCTGTGCTGGGTGGGGGAGACACGCCTGGGTGAACAACTAACTGCTCTAAATATGTCATCCACCACCTGACATGAGGCACCGTTCCTCTGGCACTGGGGCTTCCCTGTTCTGAGGCAGCAAACAGCCAGACCCTTCTAGGAATAATATACCCATCAGCCTCCACCTGTCCCACACTTTAGGGCCCCAACACCCTTCCAATAATCCACCAGGAGATGGCAGGTAGCCAAGGACCTTGCACGGGGAAGAAAGGTCCCAGAAAGACCACAGGGTGAGGTCCTCCTGTGAGACCGGGTGAAAGGCTCTCCTTCCACCTGCCAGCAGCCTTCACAAGAAGCTTTAGCAGAAGCCCAAGCTCTGAAAGCCATCTCAGCAGCTTCTGTTCCCAAGCCGGGGAACCCAACGACACAGCTAAAGACGTGGGAAGATGCCAGTTTACCAGGTAGGGGAGGACAGCATGGCCACCTATCACTGAACTCACAATGCTTTCCCAATCTCAATTACCACAATGTTCTTTTTGGAAAAAGTGATGTCACACACTTGGGGGGTAGGGCAGTATATAATGCTCAGTAAGGTAGGAAAAGAACTAAAATAATCAAATGTACCCTTTTCTCCTTACTGCTAACGTCGGCCAAGATAGTCGATTCCCGTTTTGCAACCTGCAAGCTGCTTGAAAAAGCCAGGAACACTATATTAGAAAGCGATCTTACCTAATATGGAGTGGCAATCCCTAAAGTAAACAGAGGCTTCAAAGAGTCAATGCATGCAATTACGCACAACACACGAGTTACAAATATGCAGGGTAGCGAGTGAGAAAGACAGACCAGGCTCTCCACAGCCAGATACAGATGGGAACAGGCATTTTCTGGGGGCACGGCCAGTCACATTGCTACTTCTATCCAAGAGGATATAAATGACCAATCAATTTCCCATAATGCTGTGGTGCATCTCTTGAACATCAAGAAAATCGACGGGAACCAATTAGCTCAGAGTTGCATCCTTCCATTGTGGAGATCTCTCTACACTGGGCATCCAACAGCCCTCCTTCCTGCCCAGGACCAGTGCCGCTCATGGCCCTGGGTTCAGAGAGTATCACACAGTGGGGGGGCTGCACCAAGCCAGGGCTGAATTCCTTCTTGACTACATGTCACTCTTCCCCCCCCATATCTCCACCTTCATCCAGATTTCCAGAGTGGCAAATCTTGTCCTACCCATGGGTATCTGTACACGTTTAGGGACCGTCTCTAATCCAAGATGACTTAACGATGACTGCACACTCGGAGAGTTAGTATGTATAACAAGACAAGATGAGATCGCTGATATGGTAATGGGATAAGTGGCCGGGGAGGGGATCTGCAGAGACATGTCTGCGTACGTTAAACGGGTCGAAGGAACATTCAACGCTTTCACATTAGAGCAGCAGGATGCGAGTCCAGGGCATCTCGGGGGGGGGGGGGGGGGGGG
>JAODJU010000095.1:8449221-8468462 GCA_026776725.1 Gnathonemus echidnorhynchus
GTCCGGCCCCCAAGGAGACTGTCTGGTAAAACTCTGGCCCTCTGACAAATATAGTTGATGACCCCTGTACTAAAGGATACATTCGGCGCGAAGATGCTGCTCTCAGCAAAGTCTCCCTGAGTTGGACAATCTGCTGTTTGAGTTTCTGCAGAGAGGCTCTAAGCGTCATGTTCATCTGGGGATGGACATCGAGAACAAATCACTGCGTTGATACCACATACAGGACCGTAAGGATTCTTTTTAATTTACTGATTTCACAAACTGTCGTTCACCTTCGCTGGGTTCCCACCAGTCCTCTGTTGCCTGTTCCTTTCATGAATATTTTCAGCAATTTCTTGGGCAAGACGACAAGTGGCATCGTAATTCTGCAGCCTAGAATAAAGGACTGAGATTTAGTTTCTTTTAAGCCTCCTACATGCAGGCTCAGCGTGTTATGAAGAAACTTTTGTTCACCAGTTGCTCGCAGACCCAGAATTAACCTTTGCATGGAACAGCTCATTTCTAGAGTCTATTTCCCCGCCTTGCTTCTCGACTGAACGTAGATTTCAGAGAAACTGTCATATAACTGATCCAGTAACATCCCCTTATCCACTCCTTTTTGACTAGTACTAGTCCTCGATCAGTTTAAACTAGCTCAGTGTTTGGCTAATCTGGCCACTGCCTGTCTGATTTAACGATATCTTAGAGAAAACAATCCGTTCGTATGTCAACCCATGTAAGCATATTACCTAGATAAAATACCTCGTGACACTGCCTCATTAGGCAGGCGCTGAAGCGAGAAGCTACAATATGCTAGCTTTTCGGCCAAACGAAATATTTAACATCTTGTGTAAGTGAATATCCAAACAGGTTTCAGTGATCAGAGAAGAGCGATTAAAACACGATTCAGTGATATAGAGAAGAGCGATTAAAACACGGGTCTGATCTATCTTCCTGATCAACGACTAGAAAGTACATCGAGCTCATGTCAAGCTTACACTAAGCGTACAGGTTACTTGACACTTACCAGGGATCCTGAGACATGATCTGTGTGAAAACGTTGCTTATTTCTCTCCCAGTTTTTTTTTTGTTTTATGAAGACCTAAACATCCGCCGAGAAACTGAAAAGTACTGCAAACACACTTCCTATTTTCACTGGCGTCATACGGCTACGGTGTTCAGTGAGGGATAAACAGAGCAGTGGGACCTGAAACGCCACCGCGCGTTACAACATTGTTTTATTATTAAGACTGACCCCAATAAACCTGGAAAATAAAAATCTCTACGCCCTTATTTCATATCAGTTCTCTGTGAGTCTTGCATTATAAAACAAAACAGTTTGTGCCGGGTAAAAATTAAAATGATTAAAAAAAATAAAAAAACAACTGTATAACATTCTGGCTGACATGTTGTCTAGGCTGTTTTGCAGCCTTGTGATCTGTGCTGCCTGGGATTGGTTCCAGGCCCTCCTCCGTAACTCTGACCCAGATAAGTTGTTAGAAGATGGATGGATGGATGGACAGACTACATTCTGGGAATACAGCTGTTTATATGACAATGTGATTACTTTTGCAATTAAAAATAACATATATAACCTTCTAAAAAGAGATTCATAGTTCCTCAGCCAACAATTATCCTGTATAGGGTTGTGGTGAGCAAGTGTGTAGATTTGAGTATCGACATGTCCAGAGGTGGAAAGTTCAGGTCTAAAGGTATAAAGATTCACATTCACAGAGTACTCAGCTGGTTGGTTGAAACAAAAACTTGGTCTGGATTTGTACTTTCTGGACCTGAACTTTCCACCTCTGGACATGTCCCTACCAATATCGTGGGAGTACCATGTGTGTTTCAGGGGGTGGGGGGTTCAGGGCTGAAGCCCTATATAAGGAAACACGGGGTATAAGGCAGGGGGGCACCCTGCCCAGGAGGCCAGCCCATCACAGGGTACACAGATACACCTGCAAACACACACCTCGGGCAATCTGTAGGCAATGATTCACATAAACAAAGAACACAGAGCTGTGCAAATTGAACCCGACAACCCAGGAGTGGTGAGATTACAGTGCACATGCCAACAATAAAATAAAATAAATATTGACTTTTACTGATTTATTATTATTATTATTATTATTATTATTATTATTATTATTACATTCATCTGAGCTCCAACATGAATCCCCATCAAGATTCGCAGGCAGACCAGACACATCGGCTGAGTACAGACAATGGAAACGCACCCAAATAATCCATCAGCTCCTTAACCAAGGGCTTCAAGAGATGCATGTAAATCAAATCATGAAAACATATCAGTAATGGATACAGGCTCCAGTGATGAAAATTTCACCTGGGACAGTTAGATCCTGCTCATCCCTGCAGGAAGAAGCAGTCAAAACACAAAAAAGATAGTGATAAGGCTAAAGTCAGGCTAATTCTTACAAGAGTCGAGGCTACATCCATTGCTGCCATTGGTATGTATATATTCATTAACGACCATTATACTATTATGTTGTCATAGCTGTCTGTGCTGTTTTTGGAAATGAATGCAGTTTGTGGCATCACCCATTGTCCTTCATTTTATTTTGTTTATTATAAGTGCGACAGTATTTAATTCTCATGACGACTTTAGCACCCAGTCACCCAATGCTGCATTTTCAATTTATGCCAAATCAAAATGAAAAAAACATTGTTTATATCTATGTCTGTTTTTCTCCCCGTTAAAGTCCACATCCTCCCATTTGTATACTGATGAAAGAATTAACAATGAATGGCATATACAATGTAGCCACAAGATCAGCTCGTGGAGGGAACCTTCCTAGGGGAATTAATTTAAATTACAGTCCCACCAAAGTCACCCCTGAGTCTTTCTAAGCATTACTGGAATTTCCATATTTTTATTTACTCTAAATTATATTGTTATCTACCATAAATAATGCTTTCCTATATTTCATTTTACATTTAAATTTAATTTAAATGAAGTGCATGTGGAATTACATTTTAATTTAGTGTCTGACAGAAAAAAACCTCACTGACTCAATTTTCTGAACCCGCTTGTCCTATCCAGGGTCGCAGAGGGACCGGAGCCCATTCCGGAAGTTTCAGCTGCGATGCAGGGAATAACCTAGGATGGGGCGCCAACCCATGGCAGGGCACATACTAAAAACACATTTTAGCATATTTAAAAGGAGATATGGACAGTTTGTGGACTGGAAGAGGATCTACCCCGAGGATGCAGCTGGTAATTAGGAGACTTTATGGAGCGATCACAGTGAGCTGAAGGCCATGGGTCCACCTGGCCTCTGGTGGACCCTCCACACACTCAAAGACAAGGCCAATCATCATAGTATCCACAGTATTAGCCACAGTTCTGTTGCCCCAGACAGGGACGCTAAACTGTAGCTCCACAGCAGCTATTGGTCAACATCCATCCCCAGGGATTCCCTTCACAAAGCCAGCCTGAAGCAGGGAGAACGGGACAATCCTCAGGGATTCCTGCCACTAAGCCAGCCTGAAGCAGGGAGAAGGGGACAATCGCCAGGGATTCCCTCAGCAAAGCCGGCCTTAAACCCATAAGGAAGATTCCACTCTGGCCTGGGAAGCACTTCCCCTACTTCAGGCCGTCTGCCCCAACTTACTTGACATCGCAGCTCTTAGCTCGCAGTAGGGAGCTGGGAGGGAGCAAAAATGTAGACTGTGTGGCAGGGATCAAAAATATAGACCGACCATGGGTCCCCAAGGACCAGATTGGGAAACACTGATATAATGCATAGTCCACATTACATTGTCTCAAAGCACTTTACATTATCTCTGTCCAAAGCTCCTAGTAAGCAAGCCAGAGGTGACAGAGGCAAGGAAAAACTTCCTAGAAGGAAGAAACCTTGGGAGGAACCAGACTCAAAGGGGGAGCTCGTCCTCCAGGGGCCAGCAGAGGAAGTCAAATGAACAAGATGGCAAAATCCTAATCTGCACAGTCAAAATTTTTAGAATTGAGTCTAAATGTGGAGGGCAGGCAGGTGCTGTTTCTGATGGCAGGATGAAGAGTGGTGCAGCAGCAGGGCAGGCAGGAGAGACGTCAAAGCAGAAGGGCCAGCAGCCCGGAAGGGTGTGACAGGGAGTAGGGAAGGCAGGATACGTTATTCTTTTTGTGCCCACAGACAGCACATCCCAGGAGGGGTGGGAGAAATAAAAAGTGCATTAGCCAAAGGTGGGAAGGCTAGAGGTAGAACTAGAGTCCCTATAAGCTGGACTGAATAAGTATGTTTTTAGTCTAAACTTGAATATTGTGAGCCTGAATCTCTCACATCCGCTGGGAGACCATTCCACAGCTGCAGAGTTTTGCGGGAGAACACTGTGCAGCCTGCTGCAGTTCTTTCTACTCTAGGTACTAATAGATATCCTGCTCCCTGAGACTGAAGTAGGCACGGAGGGTTCTTAGAGACCAGTAGATCTCTAAGAGTATCAGAGTACAATATCAGAACAGTATATTAGAGCCTCCACCCACGCAGTGTCAGAGCAATAAGTCACATATTCCTCTCGAAAAAAGGTGTCTGCTGCTGTCTTAATAATATGTGATAGATAGAGAAAGAGAGAGAGAGAGAGAGAGAGAGAAGCCCAGAATTATTCATACCCCTGGCAAATTTTGACTTAAAGTTACTTTTATTCAACCAGCAAGTTCCTTCTTGATTGGAAATGACACAGGCATCTCCCAGAAGATAGTAACATGATGTACAAGAGGCATCATTGTGGGAAAAAATATTTCTCAGCTTTTATTTACATTTGAACAAAAAGTGGCATGTCCAAAATTATTCATACCTTTCCGAATAATCAATAGAAAAGCCTTTATTGGCTATAACAGCAATCAAACGCTTCCTATAATTGCTGACCAGCTTTGCATGTCTCCACTGGTGTTTTTGCCCATTCATCTTTAGCGCTGAGCTCCAGCTCTGTCAGGTTGGAGGGTCTCCTTGCCGTCACCCTGATCTTTAGCTTCCTCCACAGATTCTCAATGGGATTCAAGTCATGACTCTTGCTGGGTCACTGCAAAACGTTAATGTTTTTGTCCGCTAGCCATTTCTTCACCACTTTTGCTGTGCGTTTTGGGTCGCTGTCATGCTGAAATGTCCAGTGGTGCCCAAGGCCAAGTTTCTCTGCAGACTCCCTAATGTCGTTGTTGAGAATCTTGATGTATTGCTGTTTTTCCATGGTGCCGTTTACTATGATTAGGTTCCCTGGTCCATTGGCTGAAAAACACCCCCAAAGCATTAGGTTCCCCCCACCATGTTTGACAGTGGGGAGGGTGATTTTAAATTCACCCTTACAAACACTTCAGACCTGCTTATTAATGACTAAAAAGAAATTTGTTGACGCAACTCTTTTTAAAAACTACATGTTTGAAATCTTCGATACCAGGATTTCTTGAGAATCACCCAGATAGATCCACGAGACGTCCATGAGAAATGCAACATATCAAAGCTGGAAAGTACAGGTACAGAAAGTACAAATCCAGACCAAGGTTTTGTTCCAACCAACCAGCTGAGTACTCTGTGAATGTGGATCTTTATACCAGGGGTGGCCAATCAAGAAAGGGCTATGGTGTATGCGGGTTTTCAATGCAACTCCTAAAAGGCTGTCCCAAAACCTCCATACACACTGGCCCTTTGTGGATAAGATTGGCCACCTCTGCTTTATACTCAAATCTTGGTCTAGATTTGTACTTTCTGTACCTGAACTTTCCACTTCTGCAAAATATGCACAAAAAAAAAGTTCAAAAACTGGACAGTTTATTTAGGATGTGCCCACAATGCTGTCAAAGTGCTAGATTGACTTCATAGCAAAAATATAAAGGAGCTCAACAGAAACTATGGAACATGGCCATTATACTAGCATCATGTTAATATTTCCTGAGTCAGAGGAGCACAAGTCAACAGTCACCTGCTGCCCAGCCAGTGGTGACGGGCTGTGGATGGATGGGAAATAGATACTCACGCTGAAGGGGAAAGTGGAATTAAATCTCATTTTGATTCCTGAATGCAGCTATCCAGTAATTGCAACTGAAATTCAGCACATTTTGATGGAATATATGGAGATAATTTTAGAAATACCACAAAATCGGGACATTCCTGTCATTTCAGCCGCCTGTATAACTTTAAATGAATGCCTTAAATTAATACTGGTTCAGATAATTCTATCCCCTTATACCAAAAATATTCACCAGCTGAGTGGCATGACTTCTATATACACTCCCATTAACTTGCAAATGCAGTTCAAATGAAAGAAATCACTAAGGATGTGGAGGACATACGAAACTCTTTCTATATCAGGAACCTCATATTATTATTTTATTCCTGCTTGATCTGTACAATCTGCATTCATTTTGTTAAACTTGTTTAATAGAAATCTCCCTTAAAGGTTCTGCAGTAATTTCTATGCCACAGTGATTAATCATCTTTAAAGGTTATGGTGTATAGAAAGCCTCATATTATGGGGTATGTAACCTCCTTCAGTTAATGGTTTAAAAAGTACAAAGCTCGCTTCTTGGGAAAGTCAAGAGGGCAGTAACAGGTTTCTGAAACATAACTTTGTTTCAGGTCAGTGCCAGATGACTCATAAAAGCCTTATTATGCATTTCGCCCCATTTGCATCCACTTGTCCAATATGTCCTTGTTTCGCTAAAGACATTTCATGAATGGACACCTGTCACTGAGCTGGGTGGTCTTTATGGGACGTGACCCCAATTAAAACTGAATAGTTCTGAGAGGGACCCGACCCTTGCGAGAACTTTCACCTCTTAAAAGGCTGAAAAGGTCAGCAACCCACATCTTGCAATAAAATGTACATCAGGCACAACCCCATTAAAAACAGGATTATCATGAATAGTCTGTTTGTATGTCAGAAGAACCTCTTATATATGTCAGGATATTCTGCTGAAGAAGACCGTTAGTGGTGTGTTTGTATTCTGTATTCAGTATTCAGTAAGATGACAAGAAATTAACTTTTAGTAAAAGTTACTTTTAGTAATCAAGAATTTGAAGTCTTTACTTTTGGCCTACAAAAGAAATTTCACCACTTTCCTTTCGGCTGCGCAAAATAAAAGTTACACAGTAAAAACAGATTATATATTTTAATTCTACAGGTTTACATTCTGCCTTGTGGGATATGAGATAACTGTCCTCCTTCTGAAAACAGTGGATGAGGAGGCTTGGTGTAAATAATATGATACAAATGTTAATGCCTTATAAAAGTTACCTTGGAACCTTGTTTGACTCTGTGGGTATGTGGTGCATTCCTGAACCCGAGGCTGGATTCTGCAAAGGAAGCATCATATACTTCCGAACTGGAGATGGTAAACAATCACAGTGTCACGGCTCAGGTGAGATGATCAGTGTTCAGTCAGACAGGTCCTGCTTGATTCTTGCTGTGGGCCATGTGGCAAAAAAAATGCTGTGAAAAGTGAGTGAACATCATTACTCACTCACTCAAAAGTGAGTCATTATTAAGGTTAAAGATGTATGATTAGCAATTATAAATAATAAACTTCTTCGTGCCATGTTTAAATGAATCGTCGACATTGCCCTGGATTTTGATGAGACAGACCCGTGCCACAAGAGGGCAACAGATAGATTATTTACCTCCGGCCCCACGTGGTCGTCTCCTAGAAACGGACCCAAACAAATGCACCCGTTGCTGTGTTAAAGTTCATCTTACACTGAGAAAAAAACGTGAGAAAAACTTTAAACGAGCAATTGAGCGCTGAAAGGTGGACATATTGCTGATTAATGGAAAACAAAATCATGTCTGGAGACGCGCAAGAAGTACCACAGCTTGAACTTCAAGCAGTCATTGGATTTAATGGTAAACTTGTGTTCCCTGCTAGTTAGTACTATTGAGACTAATACTGATACGTGATAACCGGCTTAAAATCCACACGTATAGCTAATAATACAGTATATATGGGAAATATATATATATATATATATATATTTTAACTCATCCATAAGGTTAATTATAACATTTTTTTGTAGCTACATATACACTTTACATGTTAAATATGGTAAAATATGGTGTTTAAAACACCAGCATACTGTATTTCTGTGAACCAGGAACATTTGCCTGATATTTTACGTCATTAATGATAGCACTTAACAGTTAGGATTGTGCTTTAATTGCAGACTTTAAAAAATCATACTAGCGATATACCACGTATTGGGGCCGTAATTCTTCGACGTATGACGCTAACCGCTACCTTGGCTTTTGTAGGACATGTCTTCTCCGGTCTTCACGTGCACCCCAATCGGGAACATCTTATTTATCCCTTGGGCTCCACAGTTATACTTAAGAGTCTCACAAACGGCAAACAGCAGTTCCTGCATGGACACACCAATAACATCTCTTGTGTAGCAGTCTCCAAAAGCGGACGCTACATTGCATCCGGCCAAGTCACCTTCATGGGCTTTAGGGTACGTACTCATTAATTACACTGACACCAATTAAATAAATCATGCACAAACATTGCCTCTCAGGAGCGCGCTATTTCTGGGTCGAGTATGGGCGGGGGATTAGCTCAAATGGTAGAGCGCTCGCTTAGCATGCGAGAGGTAGCGGGATCGATGCCCGCATCCTCCAAAATATATTGTTGTAGTTTATCTCGTGTATACTGCATAACAAAACATGAAGTCAAACTGTGAAAACTGTTTAACTTGTTTATTAAGATACATAACGAAGAGCAATGATTCTTGAGGCAGTGGTAATGTTCCCCTGTTGTTGTTTTCCGAGGTTTTGCGGGATTTACTGAGCAAAGAATTTTTACAGCAGCAGCTACTGCTGCCGTCCTTATCAGATAAATATTCCTGTGTTTTTTTTTCTTCTCCCAACAGGCAGATATCATAATTTGGGATTTTCCTCAAAGGACAATCCATGCCAGGCTGCAGCTCCACAAGGTGAAAGTAGAGGATCTTGCATTCTCCCCTAATGACAAGTATCTTGTATCTCTGGGGGGTCAGGATGATGACAGGTAAGTTTACTGTGAAAAAGCGAAGAGCAAGAGATGGATAAAACCAAGACACTGATAAACTTAAGATTTAAAGATGGTGTGGTTTATTTGTGGTCCTGTCATGCATGTGACTGTTGTGTTTTTTCAGTATCGTCGTGTGGAATATTGAAAAGAAAGAAGCTATTTGTGGGAGTCCAGCTTCAGCACAGAGTGCCGGTCACTGTCTGGCAGTTCAGTTCTCCAACAAGAGTGATGATGTGTTTGTGTCTGCTGGGAAGTAGGTCATTTATAGCAAGTGAACCCGATTATGACTTTAATCAGTGTTATACTGTCAAATCCCACACCATCTAGAAAAATAACAGTAGAAAAAAAATGATCACAGACAATTCTATACATATTCATATTGTTTTTATTTGTTTTGCCCTCACTATTGTACATTTTAGTGATGTAGATTCTTGGTGTTTTCTAAACTAGATACAAACAACAGTAGCCTTTGTCTAACAACATACACAAGGTGATTACATTTATTTAGACTACAAAGGTAATTACATTTATTTAAGCCATAAATCTGTATTCCTTAATGTCTGTGCTTAAGTTGAATTAAATCACAGTTGCTAATCAAGATTCAGACTTTTTATAATGACATTTAAAAGTGGCTTGTGATGGCTTCGATATTAACCATGGTGATAATGTGTTTTTGGCAGTGGTACGCTCCGCGTCTGGGAACTGGACCTTCCCAACAGGAAGATACGTCCAACAGAATGCCAGACTGGACAGCTGAAGAGGGTAGTGAAATGTGTGGAGGTGAGGTTACCTTCCAAACGTCATGCTGCTTGAATGTCTCACAAACGTGCCCGACAATTTTAAATTTGGGCTGTGCAGCACTTCTGAAAGCTTACGAGAAGCTCGGTTTGAACATCTGCAAAGTGAAACGGATGCAGAAGTGAATAGAGTCCTTCTAAGGGTGTGGCTTTTATTGACGTGGTGTATCGCAGATTGCAGAAGATGACGATTTCTTCTACTGTGGTACGAGCAGCGGTGATGTTCTCAAAGTCAATCTCAAGACCAAACTCCTCAACAGCTGCTGGCCAGTGAAACAGAAATTCAGCAAGGTTGGTGAAGCCTGGGGTTCCCTCCTCAGTCGTTAATCGGTTCAGCCCTTGAAAGACGTGCTTGTTTGGCTCAGAAAAAGAACAGGAGATGGTACTAATGTGATGAACGGAAAGGCCCTCAGCATTAATTCAGATAGACAATGTCCAGTGGTAGTTAAGAGGTCTGAGGCAGTGAGGTCTGGAAATGATTGGCTTTAAGTGGGCTTTATATTTAATACCACCAAATAGGTACATCATTAAAGTAATGAAAATAATATACGCAACAGTAAATAAAGCTGTTGTTTTCTACATTTGTCTCTTTAGATAATACAAGTTTAAATGTTTTCGCATTAGAGTTTAGAAGGAGATCATAGAGGAGCATTTGACGTTATTGTATAAGAGGTATAATTTACATTAATGATAAAAACACTGGTTCCATGCGTGTGGGGTTTGCATGTTCTCTCCGTGTCGTCGTGGGGTTCCTCGGGGTTCTCTGGTTCCCCCCCCCCCAGTCTAAATACATGCTGAGGCTGATTGGAGTCACCTGATTGCCCGTATGTGTGCTTGTGTGAGTGAATGGTGTGTGCGGGCCCTGTGATGGGTTGGCGCCCCATCCTGGGCTGTTCCCTGCATTGCGCCCATAAGCTCCAGACCGCCCGCGACCCTGAATAGGATAAGCGGTTACAGAAGATGGATGGATGGAATTTTGCCTTTGGTGGTTTTTGGAAATAAATGACTGTCTTTTTGTGGTTTTTGTAGAGTATAATAGTGATACTTTGTTCAGCCCTCTGGGGAAATTCTGCAGTTTTTGCATATGCCACCTAACCCCCCGTGACATTTAATGTCGGGTAGTGCTGTTGCGGTGGTGCTGACTGTCGTAGCATGAAGTGATGGCCTGTCGTTTGTGCAGGGAGTGATCTCCCTGAGCACGCTGAAGACGGGGGACGTTCTGGTTGGCTCAGGCGACGGCATGTGCACCCTGTGCTCAGGGTCTAACTTTAAAACCCTCAGGTGAGTCACAGGTGCACATTCAGCACGGACATCTTCTTCTCCATCAACCTTCATGTACGTCCTCCTCCATGTTTAAATGCGCCTGGGCCAAAGGAACCAGTCCTCCTGTGAAATGAACCTTGATGCATTTTGCGGCAGTTCCTTCACTGCGGCGCCACCTGTTGATGGTTTACAGTATAGACACGGATATGGACCACACGTGCATTATTCGGTTCTCTGACAGGAAGGTGCAGCTGATGGGAGGGGTCACGTCAGTTGCTCTCCGGGGTGAGGGCCACCAGTTCTTCGTCGGTACGGATGCTGCACAGATCTATCGCTGCAACTACATGGACTTCAAAGAGGAGCTCATCGCTACCAGCCACAACAGCGCTGTGAAAGGCGTTGTCTTCCCCTTGTGAGTGACGCACCAGCTGACACATGGAATTTACATACAATTAACCAGCGTGAGCAGGCAGCCATGGAAAAAACATGCACTACTTTTGTGTCTCCTTGTGTAATGTTTTGCATTCATGCCACCAGGGGGCGCTATAAGTCAACTTTACTTGAACCGCTAGATTGACTGTCCTATGGTCACTCTTAAAGGATTTGTCAGTCAAACAAACATTAGCCCACCTTAAAATGGAAAAGTATCACTTGTTACGTCTCTCTCTCTCAGCGCCACGTCTGAGCTGTTCGCCACATGCTCTCAGGATGACATCAGGGTATGGCACTCAGAGACTTCCAAGGAGCTGCTGCGCATCATGGTGCCCAACATGACTTGTAACGCTGTGGATTTTATGAGGGACGGAAAGAGCATCATTAGCGGTGGGTTAGACGCATCGGGGATGCTGTGGGATGGAATATGACCTTCCTCAAACTGATGCCAGGCCAGTGAGTCATGTGGGTGAACCTTCATTGTATGGAGAACATCTCACCTGCCTCTCCAGACAGGGGCGATCTGACCTCGGGTTGTGTCAGCACGCTTGTAGAAGGGTCACATGGGGTCAAATATGTGGAACAAAAATTCATTCATTTGTGCTGAGTCAGTTGTGACAAAATCACTTAAATATTAATACATTCAAGTCTAATGTCCCTGTACTGCATAAGAAGTATGGAAAATAGAAGTATATATTCACGTACTTAACTAAGAAGAAGTATAGTACTTTTATGATGCATCTATGTTTTTGGTCTCTGTATCATATCACAAAATCTCACATAAAGGATTTGGACATTTCTGAATTTCAAAAAACCAAAATAAGCCACCTCAGCCAAGACCTGAGTCAAACCTGTTTAATTAAAAAGATAAATGTCTATAAAGATGGTTTTCCCAAGACCACTGATTCAGAGAAGCTGCATTTTGTTTGTAAGACAATTGTCAAAAAAAGAAGTTGTTTATATTTAATCTCATATTATTCACAGTTTACTACTGTGTACAGTATAAATCAGTAAAATACGATTCATGCACTAGGTTTTGTTTTCCAGCTTGGAATGATGGGAAAATTCGTATTTTCACTCCTGAGAGTGGCACGCTGAGTGGCATCATCCACAACGCCCACAGCATGAGCGTGACGGCTATCGCGGGCACCAGAGACTGCCAGAGGATCGTCAGTGGAGGAGGGGAGGGCCAGGTAACGTCTCTTGGGGAAAATAGCAAAAAAAAACCACAAAACATATACAACAGTATTCATAGTAACTATGCATCAATGAAAAGGATGTTTATGTACATGCAGGTTCAGATTCACAGAATAATCTTACGTTTGCACTTCTTGCCACATGTCTAACTATATAAATGATAAGAACAGAAAGTCATGTAAGTTACTGTGAATCAGCAATTAAATGTCAATTTAAAAACATATTGCGAGGTTTCAGCACACCTGGTAAAAATGCTTAAATGATTCTGAGTTAAGTTTATTTAAGGTGCGAGATGTTCTGTGGACTCTGTGTCTAGGTGCGGGTCTGGCAGATCTTTCCAGGGTCCCACCAGCTTCTGGAGACCATGAAGGAGCACAAAGCCACCATCACCTGCATCAGGTTGAAGAGCGACGACAAGGAGTGCGTCACGGCCAGCTCGGATGGGGCCTGCATCGTCTGGGACCTGGTGTGAGTGAGGACGCCTCTCCTTCTCGTCTGGCACCAGCCCCCCCATCACCGGAAACGCGTGGCGCCACCTGCTGGTAGCCCGCAGGCCTGCAGGGTCAGAACGTTCATGTCCTTCTCTTGGCAGCCGCTTCGTGAGATATCAGATGGTCCTGGCCAACACGCTCTTCAGGGCTGTGTGCTACCACCCCGAGGAGTACCAGATCATCACCAGCGGGACCGACAGAAAGGTAGGGCGTCTGTCATCGTGGGGCCAGTGCTGGGCTTAGACCCACAGAACCACAGAAGTGCAGCTTTTACAACACATGGCATCTATTGGATCAGCATGGAACCTGAATTCGATTTCGGCTGTTTTATCATTCTGTGACACGTTTCCTGCTAACATTCTGCGTTCTGAGTTCATCACCAGTCTTTAGCCCCATTTGGCTCCTTAGCCATGTGCTCACCCTATTGTCTTCACTCATTTAAAGCTATTATGGATATAATACGATTATTATTAGCAGAGGTGGATAGTTCAGGTCCAGAAGGCAAAAATCCAGACCAAGATTTTGTTTCCACCAACCAGTTGCGCATAAACTCACAGTCACAGTACTCAGAGTACTCAGCTGGTTGGTTGAAACAAAATCATGGTCTGGATTTTTATTTTCTGGACCTAGAATTTTCACCCCTGATTATTAGTGAATTAGGATTTAACAGTTTCCCAGAGTGGTATAAAGAATTTCATTGGATGAATGAATCCAATGGATGAATTCCCGGCCTGCTATAAGAGTGACATCACACTCTGGAGTTTCCTGAGCTGGGGCATTGAGTCTTCAGCTAATTGGGGTTGGGGTAACCATCCCTTTGGTCTCTGCCACTCTGACACATGTCAGCTTTTGGGTAAGGGTCTATTCATTTAGCCACTTTAGTACATGTTTTTGAAAACATGTTTGTGTCATTGTACTCTATGGAAGATTCGATTCAACAGTTTTGTTTAGTCTCTGTACTGTCCAGCAATCATGTCTGAACTAAGCTGGCAGCTTAAGTGAAAATGACAGGTGGACAAAATGGGTAATGGAGGGCAGGATACACTGTAACATAAAGGTGTCTCACGGACTCACGAGGGAACATTGTGGAGCTGTCTAGGCGTGCAGACTCCAGGAGATAAGTGGGATACGTTTAAAGAGATTCATCTTCAGATGACGAGAGCCCATTCGGCTAGTGATTCCTGCAAATAAGCCTTCTATCTGCAGTTATGACTCTGACCTCGAAGTCAGACATGACATTTACACCCCTTCCAGAATCTGAGAAAGAGTTTTTCGGATATACCGAAGTGTAAATCTGGTACACAGAGTCAAAAATAGAATAGTCGCCTCAGTAACAAGTAACACAAAACCTTGATATGGAAATTAAAGCGCCGGATGCGTTTCAGGTCCTAGATTACGGATGAGTTATTAGGGAAAGGTGTCCTTCAGCTGACGGTTAATAAGCCTTATGTGCCTGTCATTGTCACCCATTACAGCATATTGTTCTGGTATTTGGCAAATTATTTGCTTTAAGAAACCAGGCTGCAGTCCAAGCCTCAGTAAAGTGAAACACAAGGTATCAGCAAAAGGATACGAAGTGCTTTAAAATCCAGTTTAAATTCAGTATCTTTCAACTTATTGCATTTTTCTATGAATTTTCTATTCGCACTCTTTGCCTTTTCTGCAATTAATTGAATGTTAGCCTTGTAAGACCCTCAGAGAACTTTTTTTTTTCCCAGAATATGAAATACATGAGAGTTATAGAAGGGAATGTCAAAGGAGGTCTCGCACTGTCAACATGAACTTAATAGGATTTTCCTTAAGACGTTTTAAGAAACGTGTATATTGAAAAGACTAAATCTCTCAGGACTGACCCCTGACAGACATCCTGCTAAGCGACCGACACGTGCGGCCATACAGGAATAAGGAAACCAGAAAAGCTCCATTTGATAGTTCCCAAGGTCCCTGAGGCAGGATGGGAGAACTGAGCGGTTAACTAGGTCCACAGTGCCGGAGGTATGGAAGATCAAGGGGACGGGTCGCAAGCAGCGTGAGAGACTGGCAGGTTCGGTGGGGTCACCAAGATGAAAGCTACGCAGTTGGTGATCCCGTGGGTTGCTGTGCGATAAGAACTCCTGGAGACCAGAGAAGTGGGCTGCAAGCGCCAAGGTTTTTAACCAGGAAAAGGAGTAAAGGAGGCAGGGGCGAGGCAGAGGAAATACACGGCCAATCTGAACTCTGATGGAAAAGGTCCAAGTGAAGAGAAATGAATTAAACAGTGAGAGAGTGGTTAGCACATCGGGACTGGTAAGGACGGATCAGAGGCACCACTAGTGGACTTCAGGAAGTTTGGTACTTAAACAAGGTGTGGGGGGGGCAGATGCAAGGGGAGGAAGAGTCTTTGAGCGCCGGGGGTGTTAGGCAAAGTGTCTGAGAGCAGAGGGGGTTTACAAGGGTTTGAAAGAAGCTCAACAGATCAGCAGGGAGGGCAAACAAGGAGGGCGCCAGACGATATTTATCTAGGTCAGCTGTCCTCCATGGTGTGCACCAGCTCTTCAGGCAAGCATAGATGCCCGTGTCTGATGTGCGGACGGGTGGAGATAGGCTAGTGGACGGAATCAAACGGATGTCTCCAGACTGTTAGGGCGTGTGAGAAACGGCAAGCTGAGGAACGGCTGCTGATTGGCTGGCGTGGGCCTGCCGGATGCTGGGCCCACCCCCGGGGGACGGAGCTGCTAAGAGGCTCTGGCTCGCCGCCGTCCCGCGGACGCGGCGGTGCCAGCCAGGTGGCGCCGTGCCAGGAGCGCCATCTGCTCGCTGGAGGAGTGGCCGCGCTTGTCTGCCTAAGGACAAGCAGTGTCCATAATTAAATTCATCGAACGGATCTGAGCGTCTCCGTGTCACAGCCTGGTGAAGATGTCGACGTGAGGGACAGTGGTCTTGGCTCCAATCACGGTCAGAACCTCTAGACAGACATTTGGAGAAACTCATTGACCAGCTTGCATTGCCTCTTCAGAGGTGTACTTGTGCTCACACCTTATTGAGTTTGGTTTCAAGTAGAGGTCAAATGAGATAATACTGCTTCTGCACAGTGCCCTATATAGGCCTCATAGCTTAGATTCCACTGTAGCTTAAGGAGGTTGGTTGTGGGTTCAAATCCCATCACTAACTGAGTGATTATATCACTGCTGGGCGCTTGAGCAAGGTCCTTAACCTGCTCTAGGGACACTATCTGACCCCTAATCCTAAACATTTATACTGCTGTGGCCAAAAGCTTCTGTTAAATGTTCAGATGTAAACATCTCATGTCTGCTTCAGATTTTCACACTTGAATCTACTGTCCTGATAAACACAATACAAGCATCTGTGTCTGTATAGCAGCGGGGAGGGGTTTGAAATGTACGTCATACCTCGCATTTGAGAGATCCATTAACCAAGGGGAGGATTATTTTTACTCAAGGACTATTTAAGTGGATTACTGCAGGAAAATAAGTTGCTAAGTGAGGGAACAGGATAAACAGAACAGAGTGTATTTAGTTGCTTTTGCAGCAGAGTTGTGAATGCTAGTTTCCTCTGTGATATATCACTCCAGTCCAAGACGGATACAGAATTACGAATGTAATACATGGCAGTGTAACCCAGCCCTAACTGCAGCGCAATCCGAAGCAAAATCCAAAGCAACGTGTACAGTGCAGTCTTTGATTCATTTCTGTAGTCGTGCAGGTGGAGCAGAACACAGACGGTGCCCGTATGGGCAGCTGCCGCCGTCTCTCGCTTTCTGATTGGAGCGGCGTGGCCATGTGACGGCCTGAGGGCGGGGTCCTGTAAGCACCCGACTGGAGTGGGGGTATCTTGGACCGGTCACTGTCTGAGGGGGCCTTTTGGACATGCTTACACGACATTTTGGGCAACGGTATATTTTAGAAGTTCCGGATTTTTGTGATTCTTCTCACAATGGTAAAAAATGTTTAAATGCATAATAATAATAGAAGCCCACTGCACACATAAAAGGTAAGGATGGTAAATTAATACTGTTGTATTTGTGTTGTATTCTTTGTTATACCTGAATGTTGGGGTAATTTATCATAAGGGTAACTAACCAGTTTAAAGGGAATTAAACCTTCTGTTTACACTGGGGCCACCTTGTTCTTCGACTGAGCAACATATTTGCCCACTATCACCCACATACATACTGCTGAATTATTATTAATCTTCATTCTCCTTAATTGAGTCTTCCTGCTTGGCAATTTTTTAAAATGACAATTAAAAAAAAAATTCTGACCGCAAGTACTTGTCTTAACTGTGGCTATAGTGTTGTTTTATGGACATGGAAGCAGTATCCATCCATCCATCCATCCATCCTTTCCTCTTCTGATCACTTAGTTAGGTCAGGGTCATGTGGTGGCCTTCAGCCAATCACAGGCAGCCAAACTGGTGTATGCCCCCCCCCCCCACAGGACGCCAGTCTCAAAGTGACCCAGGACTCGCTAGAGTCAGAGTTCCTCCTGTTGATATTTCCCTTAAAATATTTAGCTTTCTCATTATGGTTTATTCACAGAAGGTCTATGACTACATTTGTCACGTAGATACATAATTTAGAAGATAGATGAATGGATATATTAGCCTGTCTCCTCATCTATTGTTTAAAAAATAAGCCAATACTATGTTTAATAATTTGAATCTAACCCAAGGGCCATAACCAGCCACAGAATTTCCAATCTGCTTGTTGTTCTTCCTCATATTTCTTTATGGCCTCTAGGGTTCTCAGAAGTCATGTCATCACCTTTCAGGGAATAGAGAAAATTCAGCTTACAGCTAATTCAGAAATAAATAGCAACTGCTACAAACAAACACGCACAACAAACTACAAGCTACATTCACCATCAAGCACAGCTCAAACTGACCAAGATGACCTGAGTGTGCAGCATTAAATCATGGATGCAGAGTGGTTTTATTGTCATGGAAATTATATTGATATTGTGGAGAGTGTTGTTACCTCGAGCTATAAATTACTCAAAGTTACAGTCACTCCTGAATGCAGAGGCAGATGTCACATGACCCCACAGACAATTAGTCTGCTTTTAGAGTAACAGATTATTTGTTGCCATGAATTACAAAGTGATTAGCACGTTTCTGATAGTTACATGTTCTCTGTTATAGTGTGAACATGCAGATGAACCATCCTAACTTACAAATGGAGATATTTATACTTAGGAGTGTTTAGGAAGAAACTGGTGATTCTAGTTAAACAAGAAATTGATATGATGGTCATTTTAGCCAAAACTTTAGTTTCCTTAATCGGGGATATTAATGAAGATTAAGTTAATGAGAATAAAAATGAGACCACGTTATGTGTGTCATTCACAAATATTATTGGCAAAGAGTATTTTAGGAGGATTTTCTTGTCTCTCTGGACTAGATTACCTACTGGGAGGTGTATGACGGGTCTGTCATCAGGGAGCTGGAGGGATCGCTCTCGGGCTCCGTAAACGGCATGCATATTTCACCCGAGGGAAAACACTTTGTCACAGGTATGTTTGCAGTTTTGCTGTGAGCAGAGTGAGATCGTGCTTGTAACATTCATTTTACACTAACATGAATGTGGATTGATACTTCAGTTAGCACTGATACATTTAACATGAAGATTCACCAGCACAACTCTATGAAAAATATGTTTTTAAAATCACTAAATAAATCATAAATCATCATATGTTAACATGACTTAAAATGTATGTCATGTATCATTATTCTACGTTTTATGAAAGTAAACTCACTGTTTATCTTATCAGAAATTTATTTAGATTTAAAGTCACTATAATGGCTAAATAAAGAGAGCAAACAACAGAAAGTGACCTTGTTACGAGGCACAATCTGTGTGTGTTTGTGTATGTGTGCGTCTTTGTGTGTGTGTGTGTGGTGGGGGGTGTCTCTGCAGGGGGCGATGAGAAGCTGGTTAAGGTGTGGGGGTACACTGAGGGGGAAGTGACACACGTCGGCATTGGGCACAGCGGCAGTATCACCAGTGTCAGCATCTGCCCCAACAACAAGTACATCATCAGCACCAGTGCAGACGGAGCTGTGCTCAGGTGGAAG
>JAODJU010000095.1:8508294-8524294 GCA_026776725.1 Gnathonemus echidnorhynchus
CCAAGTCCGGCCGTGTAATGAGCCCCCCCAACCCTTTCTGGAGGCCATCACACCTTTCAGGTCTCTGTAACCTGTTTGTGTTTATGGCGAGCGCTTCTCAATGTGTTTGCTTGTTTGTAAAGTGGGGGTGCTTTAGATCCCCCCGACAGTTATATGAGGAAGCTGCTCTTCCCACATTAAATCCTTTTCTCCCCCCCCCACCCCCTCTCTCTCTCTGAAGGTCCTCCCTGACCTGCCCGCATTGCCTTAAACAGAGCAACACCTTTGATCCCTTCCTCTGCATCTCCCTGCCCATCCCGCTGCGTCAGACCAGGTGAGTCGGGCCCCTCACATGTTGCGGTGCTATCTGGCACAAATGTACCTTAGCAACACTGAGGGTCCAACAGGTGACCCTGGGTCAGTGAGGGGAGGTAGAGGTGCAGTTCTATGTGTGGCTGGAATCAGTCTCAGAATCAGTCCTGAATCAGTGGTTGGTCTGGGATCCGTTTTGAAGTTTTAAAAATGTAATTTTTGCCCATCTATCCACAAAATAACCGCACGACTCGACATGCCGCCCCTGGGCAGTTGTGTACGTCTGTCTCATCCTGCAGGGGGTCTTGGATTGTGGGGGAGGGCTAGAAAAACGAAGCCAATGACAGAGGACGGCTTGTCGCCCAAAAAGCGTGTCTTTGCGGGACGGCAGATATGTTTGTCTTTGTGGAGATGGAGCAGGACCTCAGATGGAAAGATGGTGCTTTTGAGGAGGCCATTCGTCTCGTTCCGGGACCCCAGAGTGGCATGTTCACCCCCGTCAGCCAGCGTGGGCATGCCCCTCCCTTTCCCTAGAGCCCCCCCCCCAGCTGCGCTGTCGGGGTATGTCAGACGCACGTGTCACCTTTCAAACAGTATTGATGATTTTGACCTGACTGGCTCCCCTGGGGGGGTGCAGCGCCTGCCTGCCGCTGTGGCGCTCGGCGAAAATGCCGACAAAGGCAATATGGAGTCGGCATTAGACGCCTTCGCCTGAATCGTCTCTCAGCTCTATCAGCTCCTTCAGGTTGAGTTGCCCTGAAGCTGCAGCTTTTTCCTGCTAAGAGGAAAACTGTAAATTCCTTACAGTGCCGGACCAGAGGTGAATGAAAAGCCTGACAGCTTGATGACCAGGAAGATCCCAGACAGTCCTTTTACGGCAGTACACAGAAAGAGAACATTGGTGTGGAAATGTTAAAGCGAATCAGTTTTTGGATTAAGTGATTTTGGATGCATGGCAGGTTATCTCAAGGAATGAAGAACCTTTTTTCAGTGTTTTTAAATCTGAATGTCCGCTTGCCTGATGGTGACAGTTAAGAGGGTTCTATTATGCTCACAGATGGGTCAGAAAGAATGAGCCAGATGTGTGAATGACCCCTGACCCAGTGCCCTGACAGCAGGACTCAGGCAGCCCTCTAGGGGGCGCTGTTGTGGGTGCGGTGCGTGGAGGTCTCACCCACGTGGCGCTCCTCTGCCGACAGGGAGACAGGGGAGGTGCTGGGGAGGGCAGCCGGTGTGGCTGTCTCTGCGTGTCATTGTCACGTCCCAGGATGCAGCCTCTGCCACCGTAACCTGAAACCAGGACGAGAGCTGCGGGTAAAGAAAAGAGAGAGAGAGAGTGTCAGCATAAGGAGGACGCATCCGCACGGAAGCGAGGGGGGGGGGGGGGGGGGGGGGGTGTGAGCTCTGGCAGGGCACTGTGGGCTGGGGTCTCGCGTCACCAGTCTTGCAGTGCTGTCCCTGTACGCCGGGGGTCCTGGTGACCCCGCCCACCATTCCGTCGATATACGCCCCCAAGGTGAAACATGGCCCTAACCATGTTCTCTCAGGGAGTGAGGAGCAATGAGGAGCTGTAGCCGGGGGGGGTGCCTGGGGTTCTGCGGACCCGCTTGCTGACCCAGATTACGGCATGGAAGCTGGCCTGTCTGGTTGTCTGGGCAACGGGTGCGGCGTGGCGGACACTAGCCGTGTGTTTTCAAATCGCCGGCTGCTGCTTGGCGACGGTTTAAGTCGATGATGCATGCGGCTCCATTGTTTCCTAGAAAACTCGTAGCAGTTCGTGACAGGATAGGGCTGAACTGTGAGGCTGCCAGACAGAGCCAAGAATTCTGGGTAATGGCCTATCTGGCAGACAGAGCAGGGCATTCTGGGTAATGTTCACCTGGGATACACTTGTGTTGTTGAATTGCATGTGTCTCTCGCTCTGGTAAAAACAGGCTTGTTACTGATCCATGTATCCTGTGTCGTGTCCCCCCCCCCCCCATTGAGCAGGCCTCTCTATGTCACTCTCGCCTTCAACACCAAAGGCCAGAGGTATGTCCGCATCGGGCTGGCGGTGCCGCTGTTTGGCACGGTGGCCGTCCTGCGAGGGATGGTGGCTGAGGAGGGCAAGCTTCCGCCAGATCAGGTTGGTTTCCACACCCAGACGTGTATGTGCACACGTACACACACACACACACAGTAACGTCCTCCATACACGACCCTAGTCCTGCTCAATAATGCATGCCTGTCGATTTTCATGCTTTGTCCGTGCAGGTTGGCCTCGTGTCAGTGGTGAGGCTGGGGGGGTGTTGCCTTGGAGATTAATGAATATTTAAAGGCCTCTTGCGAGCCTCGTGGGCTCCCCCTTGTGGCCCCTCTCGGTCCCCCCTCTTGTGGCCCCTCTCGGCTCCCCCCTTGTGGCCCCTCTCAGGCCCCCCCTTGGGACCCCTCTTGGTTCCCCCCTTGTTGTCCCTCTTTGCCCCCCTTTGTGGCCCCCTTTGCATCGGCAAGGCTCCCTTGATAGATTGACCCTGCGTGTGTGTGTCTGAGCCTCTGAGGTGCCGCTGGCCTGCACGCAGGTACACTGACCTGCCTCTGCCTCCGTGTCTTTTGTGCAATGTCTCTGCAGCTGCTGTCTCCCTCACTCTCCGTCCATAAATAACTCCTCTGTGCGGAATCCTGGGAGCGACTGAGTTTCTTATCATGCATCGTCTTTATTGGATTTTTTTTTATGGAAGTAGCATTTAAATGAACCCCGCACATGTTCTGTGCTTGTTGTGTGATGCCTGAGATTGACGTGTCTGTGATCTGACTTCGAAGTATCACCTAACAGGGTTAGAGTTTCTAATCTCTCTCGAGATTTGCTGCTTGCATTAACCTGAAAAGGCTGTTTATTGCCTTGACATTAATTGATAAATAGCCTTCGCTGGGATGTTCGGGGCTGGTTGTATCGGTAAAACCAGCGTGATTCCTTTGTTCATCAACCTCAATGGGGTGTAGACTAATTTAAATGCTCACCGGGGCTCATAAAATAGCTTTGCCATCAGCATTACGAGCAGCCAGTAAAGGTGCGGGGGGGGGGGCGTGTTTGGTGGGGGACTCGTAAAAGTCCACAGGGGACTGATGTCTTCAGGTGAGCAGACCTGTAAACCCCTCCTGCACTGGTTTTAATGATCCGCACTCAATGTTAGCTTTTCTGTTTAGGTTTAATGTTTATTTTCTGTTTTGGAGTCATTTTTAGGGGTGATTCCTGACAGTAAAGGACTGTGATCACAGTTGTCCAGCCAAACAAGTTATGGATCTGTACCCATAGCCGGAAGATTGTAGGTTCAAATTCCAATGGCTGGCGGGGTAATGAATCTCTTCCCAATCCTGGGCTGATCGACCAATGGTACCTCAACTGCCCTCGTCCCACGTTTAAAAACGGCAACGGGGAGGTTAAAAATAGACCGCAGAAGCAGACGGCCGTAGACAGTGACAGGATGCGTTTCATTTGCCGCTCCAGCCCATCTGTTTAGCATGGGGAGTGTCCCCCTGGTGTCAACAGATGGAACTGCAAGTGCCAAGTCTGCCGCTGTCAGTCAGGATGAAACGGGCCGAGAGACGCTTGTGTCAGAGCAGCCGCTGGGCCTGATGGTTCGTCATGCTGGTTGGAAGAATAGAACGGGCCCCGTCTGTGTCTTTTGTGTTTTTTTTTATATTTTATTTTTTTACCTCTGTACAAATGAGGGAGGGTGGATGGAAAAATCTCTAAATTATGCATGCGAAAACAGACACCGAAGTGGTACATATCTGCCAAGATGAAAAATTTGGGGATTAGGGGGGAGTTATTTTTTTTCTCCTGCCCTTCCAAGAATGCAGGTGGTTCAGCTTCGTTTTCTTTCCGATACTGCGGCTGGTCACTGCCCCCATGGAGCTGTTACACGGAAGGACACACCACTCTCTGTCTCAGAAATATTTGAGAGCAGAGCCTGGTTTTCCAGCCAAAATGATGGCTGCATTTCCAGTTTCTATAATTACATCTCGGTAAGCTCAGCTGGTAAAATGTTGACAGTGCGTCGCGGACGTAAATAGACACTTGTCTCTCCTGTTTCCATCCGTGTTCCCGGCTCTGTGTTCTAGACCTTTGCTTGGGTATTGTTGCCCTAGCAACAGTCAAGCCGCAGTGATGAAGCTCTTTTGATTTACGACTCACAGTCATTAGGGTTCTGTAGGCACGTGGGAATCTGTTTTTCAGGTCACGTCTGTGTGAGCCGCCCCAGGGCAGAGAGGAGCTCGTCATTCCCAGTCTCGGTGACCTCCCAGTGACTCAGTCACTTGTTGAACGCCAGTGTTTTTCCCCTCAGGGGTTTCTGTGTTTGTCATGTCTTATGTTAACAGTTGTAAGAATCTGAGCCAGTAACAGCTTCCCCATGATTCTTCCATATACTCTTCTGTAGCTGTCAATCCTTTGTGGATCACGGTTAATCCTTGTACCTGTACTTCATGTGACTCTTTTTTTGCTGAGCTGTCAATTGGCACCCAGGACCCTTTGACTCAGTTGAGTCGTCTCTCCCGGTCGCCTTAGGTGATCCTGTCGGAGGTCTACCCCACCGGATTCCAGCGCTCCTTCTTCGACGAGGACGACCTGACCACCATCGCGGAGAGCGACGTCATCTATGCCTTCCAGGCCCCGCCCCTCTATGGGAGGGGGGGCTCCATGCGAATCTCAGGTAATTGGGCCGGCGTGTCCGAGCGGCTGTGAGTCACAACTCACGACTGTTGTGCACTTTACCCAAGATGCAATGCTGCAGGGCCCTGAACCTTGTCATCACAAGCACCGTCATGCTCAATATGGAATATGGAGTACCTTGTGTAAAACATGGACTAAGAGAAATGTATGCAGGCCAGATGTCACGCCCCCCCCGGCAGATGTCTCCGGGCAGATGGCTGGCATATAAATGCATGGGGGCAAGCGCCTTGCACAAACGCACTGACTGCAGGCGGCGGAGTTACACGTCTTATGTGGCCCCCGGGAATGACAAGTGGCAGCGTTTGACCGTTAAAGCAGAACGTTATGCAGATTTGAACCGACCGCATGGCCTGAGTGTAACGAATCTTTAGTTAATCACTCCTGACTCCCTGTTACAGGGCAGTGCATCCTTAAGTCGTATAGCTGGGGAGACCTGGTGCTTTCATCCGAGCTGGATGTGGGCATGGAGGGCGGACGTGTCGGGCAATTTCTAGGCCCCTGTCTGCGCCGTCCCAGGAGGACATGGCCAGGGATCCACAGAAGAGGATCCATACAGGTGTGGTGGATGTGACCGCGGACCGCGGGGTGCCTCGGGAGCCCTGCTGGACAGGGGCTCGTCGTCCACAGATGCCTGGAACTAAGTTGGCTTATTTTGGTGCTGGTGTGTAGCTCAGTGGGTTAGGATACTGTGCAATCAGAAAGTTGTTGGCTCAAATCCCAGGCTGGGCTGAGCGATCCCACCTTTGGGCCCTTGAGCAAGGCCCGTAACCCCAGTTGTGCCAGGGACTGGCTGATCCTACTGTCTCACTTGTATGCTGCTTTGGATAAATGTGTCGGCTAAATAAATAAAGCGTGAAAGTGAAACGTGTGCTGGAGAGGTAAAGACTTGTGTGAGGAAGCAGGCTGGGGCCTTCAGTGAGCAGCAGGGCAGCTGTGTCTTACATGGAGTTAAGTGGAGGAAGAGATACGGAGAGCAGCCGTCAGTTACGGGGAGCAGCCGTCAGTTACGGAGAGCAGCCGGAGAGGCAGATCGTACCGCACGCCCAGTTTCAGGTGGCGTCGGGTTGCCCGCCTCGGCCTGGGCGTGCCCCAGCCCTCTTGGCCGCGCTCCAATCAGCTGTGTCATGTGGGCGGCGGCCCGGTTTGCAGCCGGTGGGGATTTGCTTTCGATGAGCTGCCTTTCAGGAAAATACACACACACACATACATGGAAACAGGCCAGCAGTGTAGCGGTGTGACTGTTCCTGCTTTGATAACGCCCCTGAGGGATAATAGCCCACCATTCGAAGGCAGCCAGAGGTGCGTCTGATTGGCTGGAGTTCCCTCAGCACTCTCTCACCCCCTAGTGTTAATCCTGTGTCATTATACTAGCAGCTTAATCATCAAATAGTGTGCGATGACGTCGTTGTGAAAGAAGCAAATTGCCGTTTGGTTCGTGGTCTCCAGAGCTGGGTGGGGGAGGTGGCTGGGAGGGGGGGGCACAGCAGGGGGAGCGGGGACAGTTTGTTTCCTTTTGCATGCGTCACTTTGAAAACCTCTGAGCTTTTTTAATTGTCTGTCGTTAGGTCTGCGTAATCGGGCCCCGTGGCTCACGCACCGTGAACTTTAACGCCGGCATGAATCGGATACCGTTTAGCGCCCTGGCCCTCGGTTTATAAATACGGCAGGTATGAATGGGTTTCCTGCAGCGGGAATGGCACCGGGTGATAACAGGAAAGCGATACTCCCTTCCCGGTGACAGCCGCGTCATGTGACCGATGACTCATCTCTCGGTAGAGTTACGGGAGCCTTTGTTTGCATGCTTGTGTAGCCGAACGTGCCCAAAATGGACCAACCATCTGTTCCTCGGCTGCAAGATGTCCGCATAACATTAATTATAATTCACTTGCATGACAGATGCCTTTATACAAATTGTCTTACAATTTAATATAACTGGGTGCTCACTGAGGCAGCAAGTTAAGTACTTTCCAACTGTTATTCTTCTTTGAATTTAACTTTCCATTTGTAACTCTGGTTCCTCAACTGCTACTCCCCCTGCTGTTCAATTTTGTAATACATTATGGAAGACCAATGTGAGGTGAGCCAGTTACATGGTATTTAGTAGTGATGTGATGGATTTCCCTCACCTCCCCACCGTGTCACCATGAACCCAGATCAGTCCTTGCACGCTTATGTATTGGCCCCATCAAGCCTGTCCATCTGCTTACCTCTAGCAGCCAGAGAAAATGTCGTGCTGAGTCATAGGTTCACCATTAAAAACCCTTCGCCTAAATGTAGTTAGCAGGGTATGTGAGGCGACGAGTTTTCCCCTCTCTGTGTCTGTGTGACGAGATGGTGGCCAAGCTTACATGGGGCTCAGCCTGGCTCTGTGGAGGAGACACCTCAACAATCGTAGTGCTTACCCAACCGCCGCGGGCCTGTATGTCTCAGCATCCCTGGATGGATGGATTGATGGGTCGATAGGTGGATGGATGGATGGAGAACTGCATGTTAAAGAAGAGTTTGGGTTCCATCTGCTGGACACAGATGATGTTCTCTTAAACTACTTTGGTAATATTTACTCAGATTACACCATTCACAGCAGAAATCTTCATCCTGCCGCTCGCCAGTTCATCAACATTCATAATCTCCATGTATCTGCCTGTGTGTGCGTGCGTGCGTGAGTGCATGTGTTTTGTTTAATTTCCTTCCTCGGCAGGGGAATCGGGAAGTAAGATCACATGCACAGAGTACAAACAATTCGTCTTAGACGGAGCTAATTAACATATAACCTCAGAAACCAGAAAATGCATGAAACAGCCGAGATATTTCATTCCCCTCAAAAACACGGAACTAGAAATTAGACAGTACCTTAGTGCCTGTTTTTCTGTCTTGGTTGTGTACATTTGGTCTTTTGAAATTACTAGCATTGTAAATTAAAGTGAATCAAATGGTTGGTTTATTGCTCCACCGCTTTCATCTACAAGACAAATTGTCTAAAGATTCACACGAGATGGTCACGCGGATCATATGTTCACATTAGCATTGTGAGAATGTAGATACTTGGTTACCGAAGTTATTGTTCATTTTCTCCTCATCTTGTAGGAACATGTCGCCTGACAGATGTCGGGTCGGTTTGACAAACCTCACACGTCGTCTTTTTTTTTTTTTTGTTTACACTCATATGTGCGTCAGAACGGTGTCAGAATTGGCGTCTGAGTGAGCCAGACTTCAGAATGCATTCCAGAAAGTCCTGGGAGTACAGATCGTCTGCAGACCCATCCCGCAGCACGGCTGGCTTCGTAATATCGAGTAATAATTCGAGTAATGCTCCTAGGAATATAATCTCATTCCATACTCTGTGTAGTATCGTCCGCCTTCAGCGTGGCACTTTCCAGGTGGCTCCTCGGCGGTTCAGGCCGCTCGGCCTCAGGCCTAATAACCGCCGGAATTGAAATCCGGAATTTGGTTAGCCATTTCCTCACGCCCTCGGAGAGCTGGCTGCTTCTCCGGGATGTTGGAGGATCTGAGTATCTTTCAGGGAATGCTGCTGTAGGAAAGACCTGCTTTCTATATAGGATAGAGAGCAAAAAAACGTAGAAAACGGTAGAGTAGAAATCCTCAGTGTGGTTCCTGTCTCTAGGCAAATGAAGACCTTTCACACTGTATTTTTTTTATTTTTGGGTCAGCTGGATGGCCTTTGAGAGTAGCTGGTGTAGACTTCTGTAATTTTGAGGCTCATATCAGGATAAATGTGCACTAATTAAAGTGCTATTCAGCAAAGAGTAGTTTTGCTGTTTTTGTTTTGTTTTGTTTGTTTCTATATAAACAGTGAGATTGAGTCTGCCTGAGCTTCCTGCACTGCACTGTTGAGCAGAGTTCTCCACAAACCTCTGGGGTTGAGGTGAGGCCTTTGTCAAAGTGCAGTGTTGCTCAGAAACTTACGGTCTCTGCGTTCCCTCCTCCCTCACTCAGAAGAAACTATCTTTGCGTGCCCCCACCCCCCCCAGTCTTCAATTGTAAAGTCAAAAGTTTAGATGATATATAGAGTGTGTCTGGCAGATCAGTCAGAGGTTTGTCAAGTGCAGGCTCTGGGGTGGGTCTCCCAGAATGCTCGGCAGGGGGCGGGGGGGGTGTTCTGGAAATCAAAGGGCTTAGAAGACACCCTCAGGGCAGTGAAAGGCAGCGGGAGGGTTGCTGCAGAACGGAAATTCTCAGCCCAAGTCCTTCAGAGCAGAAGACTGACTGTTCTGGAAGGCCTGCAGTGTGCATGTCCTGAGGGCTGCCGCTCGTGCACCGTGTCCTGAGGGCTGCCGCTCGTGCACCATGTCCTGAGGGCTGCCGCTCGTGCACCGTGTCCTGAGGGCTGCCGCTCGTGCACCGTGTCCTGAGGGCTGCCGCTCGTGCACCGTGTCCTGAGGGCTGCCGCTCTTGCACCGTCTACATGAGTGGGATCACCGTATGGATTCCTTTGAACTTCGAGAGATGCTCAGTTCAGTTTGATGGTCTGCTCCTCGGAAATCTTTTTCTGTTCGTTATGTGTAAATCTCATGTCTCATGTCACGCTACACAGGTACACTACATGGACATACATATGTTACATGGGCACACATACACTACATGGACCCACGGTACAAGGGCACATGCACACACTGCACTGGCACATATACATGCTACACAGACATACACACAGTACAGGGACACACACTACATGGGCACACAGACACACACTACATGGGCACACAGACACACGCTACATGGGCACACAGACACACACTACATGGGCACACAGACAAACACTACATGGGCACACAGACACACGCTACATGGGCATGCACACACTTGCACTGTTTTATGTTGGGAATTTCCCAGTTGAAGCAAATGATTCTGAACTCACCACAAAACAGACAGATGCAAACTGACTTTGTTTAAAAAAGGTAGGTAAGTTTATTCATAAAATTTTTAATTACTTAATGCAGTGTTTCTCAACCCTGTCCTCCGACAGTCCACATTTTTGCTCCCTCCCAGCTCCTTGCACTGTAACGCCTGTCCTACCATGAATGTGGGTCCAGGAGGGACGCCGTTTCGCTTCACCACGTGCTGCACATGGCTGAGATCGCAATAAAGCTGTACAGTGCTAATAACCTAGCTGGCTGGCTCTTTCTAGCATCTTAGCGGCACGTGTCCCGGCTCTTGGCTCCTGACGTGTTTCCCGCGGTGTGGCGTGCCGGCCGATTGCCGCGGCCCTCTCGGTCGTGTGAGGCGACGCCTGGCCAGGCGCCGTGACTCGGCACGCGACACGTGTGACGCTGCACGCCGGGAGGAGAGCAGCAGCCATACGGCAGAGAGTTCGGCTGCCAGGCGACCTCGTCATCCGTCGGCCGCGGGACCCTGGGGGCGGCTCGGCACAGAGCATGATGGGATACGTGCCCCGAACTGAACTCTGCATCTAACACAAGGGGCTGTTAAACCCTTGCGGAAGCTCACAGAGAAGCAGGTGTGGCGCAGGCTTCCTCAGGGTGACACTCTAGAAATTTCCGTTCTGCCCTACAGACAAGTAATTTTTCTCCCAGGCCAAAAATCAGTTGGAAAGTAACTTTTCGTAATTCGTTCAGATTTCATCCAGTTTACAGCCTGACAAACAAGGAGGAGCCCAGATTTGGTACCACTGAAGCGGAACCTCATTTTCGGGTCTGCGGTATTGGAGAGAGCTCAGCGCCAGCGCTGATGCTGCCATCAATTGGAGGACGGAGCTCAGCCGGGGTCCCCTTAAAAAGCTCGACCCCCCAGCGTCCGCTGTTCCTCTGTGGCATGGAGGTGCGCGTGCAGCCGCTGGTGTGCGGACCTCTCTATCACGTGTGGCGCTCATTAGAGTGCATAGGGCATCGTGGGAAATATCACCCACGGTCATACAGGTGAATGTGCGTCCCTTCATTACCATGCACTATTAACGATGTTTAAGAAGCGGCCATTTTAACCTCACTGCCGTTCCTGGCTGCTGCCTTCTGTGCAGATTCTTTGGCTGTGTTTTTTATAAATTGAAATATTCAAGGTCTCCCCCCATAGCTCGACACATGCCATACAGGGAGACACGGCAGGGGGCCATGTGGGGCCCTCTATAGGGGCCAAGCTGTTTAATTAAGGCTCTGCTTGGGTCTTGGAGTTCAGCCTTACCCTGGTCAGCTGGGAGGGGGGTGGTGGGGGTGTGAGAATGAAACTCTGATTGAAAGTGTCTCACTCCAGCCCAGCCTGGGAATAGCAGAGACGTGTGTGTGTGTGTGTGTTTGTTTTCTGAGACTATTTTATCATGTATCATTGCAGTAATTAACACTGGGGAGGGGGGGGATATGCAACCCTAAACACACTGCATGATGGGTATTCACACCGTGCTGTAAACAGTGACCTTTTTTGAGTCGCAATCTTCCAGTTTGGTCTGAATGAAACTGACTCTGGCCTTTCAAAACCTTTTAAGTTCCATATCTAGAAATTCAATATCCAGCCGGTGGTGGCTCCAATTTAAAGGCTAGACAAAGGGCACACCAAAACAAAAAAAAAAAAGATTATTTAGACCTCTGTGGTCCTGATGATGCCCTGTATTTTTTTGGGGGGGAGGGTTCAGTTTAATATCGGATGGGTAAAAGTTTAATTAAAAAAAACCTTAGTTTCTGGTGACCTTTAGGTTAAACAGTGATTTAATGAAGCCACGTCCTGTCTGTGATGAGAGCCATAATTCTGGCCACACAGACTGCTGTGGCATGATGCTTAGTGATTCCTCACAGCTACACTTCATTGTACCAGATAAGCAGAGGTGGAAAGTTCAGGTCCAGAAAGTACAAATACAGACCAAGGTTTTGTTTCTACCAACCAGTTGAGTATAAAGAGTCACAGTCACAGGTTGAAACAAAACCTTGGTCTGGATTTGCACTTTCTGGACCTTATCTTTCCACCTCTGCAGCTATATTTCTTTCTCCATATTAAAAACATATTTTACATACCGTGAAATTCGGTTGTTGATTGGCAGGGGATGCTGGGTTATTTACACGCTGGGGGGGGGGGGTTATGTCTGGTTTCTGCCTGTACTCATTGCTTTTCACCCACTGCTGTGCATCACCCTGTGAAATGGAGGTATATTGGCCATGCGGCCGAAGTGGACCTTCGAACTGGACCTTCTGGCTCCGAGGTTGTTTCTCCAACCGGCACGTCCATCACCCTTCATCCCGAGGCCCTTTTGGGGAGGTGTGAGACGTGCCACTTGGGGGTGTCATGGCAGGCGTCTGAGGTGTGATGCTGTCGTGGCATTCGTTGCCATGGAGATCCGCCTCCACTTCGTTGGTGACCTTGGACATCCAAACACCAGGCTGAAATGAGTGTTGAGTTTTATGATGTCAGAGAGAGGCGGGGCCTCGGAGTAAATGTTCCATTCTGTGCTCGCAGTCCGTGATTCGCCAGAGGGCTCTGTGTAACGTGAGACCCATCGCCACCCTGTATCCGTTTGCTTTCTCTCTCTCTCTCTCTCGAACGCCCATGTTGGGTCGGGTTGCTCACTCGCCAGTCTCACTGTCCCTTCTCCCTCTCCAGGGTACCACCACAGCCTCCCTTCCTCGCCCTATTTCTCCGGGCCCGAAGGTCAAAGGTTATCCCCACCCGGCACCCTGTCCTCGGAGTTCCTGAATCACAGCAGCTCCGGGAAGGTCCTCCTGCTGGTGTGCAACGTCGCAGGATCCGGACAACAAGCTGTCAGGTGACTGGCGGGGTGTGGGCACCATCGTAGCGGGATTTCCCAGGACACCACAGCTGGGAGGGAGCAAGGGGCGGGGCCTCGGGCCTCGGGCCTCAGGCAGCTGGAAATCGATGCACGTGACCCCTGGGGTGGAGTCTGCGTGTGCTGGGAGTGGATGTAATAAAGACTCTCCACACTGTGACATTTTCCTGCAACACTGCTCTGCCATCACTGCAGTTGCCGCCCTTAGCTTTCGGGCTGCGTCTCTCACACGTTTGACAATTGACGCAATTGAGACATAATCTGTTTAAAAGTCACCCTTGACGGCAGTAGCAGAGGAGCCGGGGGGGGGGGAGAGGGGCAGAGGGTCAGCTCGTCACAGCAGGGAGCCGACTGCAAAATTTACCAAGTCCCCACCTGGCCCGCAAATTTTCCGGAGTGCTCCTTTTGACAACACCCACCCCCTGCTGTGAAACCCCTGCTCCACCTAAACGCCATGAATTTCCGGAGAGGTCATGAGGATTTTACCCTCTGTTGTGCCCGGTAGATTTTTGCAGGCTTCGAAATCGGCAGAGTGTCGCGGCAGGGAGGAGCTACCGGTGCTTCTGCGGATCCAGAGAGCAGGCGGTGTAACAAGAGAGCGGGGGCCGTCTGTAACCCTGATCTGTGGGAGGCCCGGCCCTAGCTGGAGTCTCCTCATACGAGCCATGCTAGCTGTGTAGCCTCCCGTCCGATAAATATTTGGATACAGCTCCGTCGCCCGAGGCTCCGCCCGCACAATGCGCTGAAACAGAAACAGAAAGTGAGTCAGCGCTGTTGTATTCACAGCCCTGGGTGGGGATCTCGTCTGACTGGGTCTGCGTGGGGCCCAGGGGGGGGAATGTTAGCATGTTAGCGGTGCGGTTCGCATCCCAGCATGCAAAGCAGAAGCTCCCGGTTAGGTAGGGCTTCTGTGGGGAAAGCCTGTGGCTGTCTGGGGAGGGAACAGAAGGTGCTGCAGTGCCCAGGCGGGGCAGGTCTGCGTCAGAGAGGGATTCGGGGTGCAGGGGACAAGAGTGACAGGCCAGGACAAGGCAAGGTGACCAATTCAGAGGAGAGGGCTGGCTCAGTCATCGGGGGTGGCCTTAAAAAACTCCACACGCCATGTACCTCTGAACCCAGACTGAACTTTACTGTTTCTTTTTTAAAGACCCCGGTCATGTGCTCTTCCCAGACAATGCCAGTCTGTTGCTTGGTGATGTAGAGGAAATATAGGGATGCCTAATGTAAGCAGGTTAGAGCCTCTTTAAGCTCAGGCATCTACCGCCTGACAAGCAGAAAGGCGCCAAGACCAGCTTGGGCTGCAGTTTGAGTGTTCGCTACGAGACCAGGAGCTGCGTGGCGCACGATCTTATCTGAGGTAGGTTTCTATGCCCTGGTGGCATGTCAGGGAAACGCAGAAGAGCGCCTTGTGGTGGCGTGACCGCGGTCATGCTCGCGGTGCAGAGACCGCTTATGGCGTGAGGCTGAGCCAGTGCGGAGGTCATGCCCTGTGCAGCCCGAATCCAAGATGGCTGCTCCTCCGGATGGCGACTGCAGCTTGTGGTGTTTGTGGATCAGGCAGGACGAAGCGTCATTCGGCTAAAATCCCGGGTTGATATATATAATAGACAGAATATTACGTAATACGCAAAAATACTTTGTATAATAAGCAGTGTGGTACAGATGTCCTCGTCCGCAGATAATTCCACTTGCGAGTTGCGATTGTTATCTGGGATGTCCTCCTCTTTAAGTATAACTTCTGGGAATAATGACACAAATGCTTTTCCTAATGATGCATAGCTTGTCTGAATCTGTCCCTATAGCTCCGACATTAAGTCCATATGCTATTTTCTGGATCTTGTTTGTGCACAGCACAGTGATTTCATACTTCAGCAAAACGGGCCGATTTGAAACGGGCTGGGGATTATGGGCCCTCTAATCCACTTGCTGTTCAGTGATATATTTTTCAAGTTGTGGCTACACTCTCCGAATTGAATAATTCATCACACCCTGACCCCTACCTCGATTATAAGCTGCTTTTAAATCATTTAAAAGTGAGGCATTCTTGGTGTTCCTTCTGCTCGTTGGAGAGGGAGATGTTTCCCAAAATTCTCCAACTTCTACTGACTCTGTGAACCTGGCGTCCCCCCTCCAGGCTGCTGCATTTTCATTGGCTCACACCAGCCAATCAGGTCACGTCAGGTAGCAGGCTCGGCTGCTCCCCGGGATTGAACCTGCATCGTGACCTGCACAGTTTCCAGCCTTGCGTGAGCACATGACTCCTGGTATACAAGCAGCCATGTGAACCACGAGATGTGCATAAGCCTCATTTTGGCCAGATAAAATGGTTCCTGCCTGTAATCCCCTTTGCGGTAGGCTGTCTAATGTCTCTTCACTCTTTCCTTTTTTAATCCACCCCCAGGTTATATTTTCAGCTGTTTTTTTAATATGTTTAACCAACATGCATAGATTATAAATCATAATTCCCTGGAAAGTCAGCTGTAGGCCCAGAGCATGTAGATCCGGGAGTTTTTAGTCATAATCGCGGTGTGTGTACCGTCGACATTCCAAATGTTTCCCATAATCCTCTGCAGTCTTTCAGCCTTGAGTCGACACTGGCATTATCTGGTTAAGAGGAAGGCTGTGTAAGTAAAGGCTGTGTGTCTGTGTTGCCAGTCTTTGTTTTAATTGCATCCCTTAACGAGGAGACAAATGTACTGTAAAATCTCGTTAAACACATTTTGCTCCTTAATTAAACTGGACAGAAATGGACGGAAGCGGCAGCTCGCGCCGACCCCGGCTGAAACGTGTAGCTTTATCCGTGGTGTGTTTGTGGAGCTGTGACAGGCCTTGGGCTGTCGCTCGTCCCTTTGAGTACGCGGCAACACTGCAGGATAGGAGGCGAGCGGAGGAGTTCGGCTGGGGAGAGTCTTAAAAGCATGAAGATGACTATATGGTTATGTCTGTCCCAGAATAAAAGCATCAAGGACAAGCTAGAGTAGCTTCAATTAGCAGTGTCCCTTTGGTACAGCTGCAACCCTAATTGGATAAGTGCTAGTAAAAATGGTTGAAGTATGAGTACAAGTCTTTGAGGTAGAATAATAATAATAATAATAATATTAAATACTATGGATAGTTTTTATGTTATACGCATAACAGCCTCTTGTCTGGGACCGTGCGGTGCATAGGGTGGTCATGTGCTGTACAAATAAACAGATATACATCTCAGAATTTAATTGGTCAATGCAAAGAAGGGCTTTACTCTATATTAACTTACA
>JAODJU010000095.1:8526887-8553249 GCA_026776725.1 Gnathonemus echidnorhynchus
CCTTCACCTGCGCACCACTATCGAATCTGCAAACCCTATTGAGAAGGTGTCCTCTCCCTCCACCTCCGCTCTCAACTCCGCTTGTTCACGTCACGCAAGCTCCATCACTGCTGCCGGTTTACTGAGCTATAACCTCCGAGGATTCACGCAAAGATCAGTCTCAGTCATATTCGCGGTTTAAAAGGATGTTTGTGTGTGTTTTTAAATCAAATCTAGTCAAGTCACTTTGTCAAATCGCTTGACGCTTGATCAGTGGAAGTGAGTCAGAAAGTCGTGTGCAAAGTCACACAGCGGCAGTGAAGTAATACAAGAAAACGTAAAACGAGATGAGAAAATAAATGCAATAGGGAGAACGCAGGAAATGCGTCATGCAGCACTACACTAATGCATAATGTACAAACTGGTAAATGTAATAAATACGGCAAACGGTCATGTGAACATGAGTATATGCTGGATATAGGTGGCAAAATGGCTCATATTACCCCCCCCCCCCTTTGTGATACCCGCCTACCCAGCTCGCAGGGGTCACTGCAAGACAGCGGCGAGCTATTTGCGGAAGATAAGTGACTGCGGAGGATTCGGGATCTCATCCCTCTGCCGGTGTCTGTGGTTCCACCGGCTCATCCTGACGGAGCGGACGGGGAACTGGCGGAAAATGAAAAGGGGGGGGGTGAAGGGGGTGCACTCGGGTAGGGGGCCCACTGGATTATGCTGCTTTTTGAAGTGTCCCTACCAAGCCCCCGCCCCCACTGCCCGCCCGCTGGGAGGGTTGGCACGCTCTCAAGGCACACGCCTGCCTGCCACCCGCGGAAAGCCGCCTTGGCGAGTCGCAGGCCGCTCCGTCACCCCGGTAAGGGGATGAGGAGAGATGGGGGAGTTTAATTTACCCATCTGGTGTGTGACTGCTGACCACCAGGCAGACGGACTGGGGGGGTCCTGCAGATACCGTAATACCCGGACCTCAGGCTGCGATGGTGGACCCGAGAGCCCTGGCCGGGCCGAACCCTGGTGTCTGAAGGCAGCCCAGGACCCGCGAGGCGGGGATCGAGACTGACGGACCCTGCGTTCAGGATGGAGCCCGCCTTGCGTTCAGAACCAGCAGCCAGAACTTTAGACTACATACAGTGGTGCCACTGAGACTTTGGCTCCTATGAAAGGATCATATTGGGCCCCCAAACTAGTACGAATCCAGCTGTATTCTACATTTTTTACGCCCCCTGTCATTTAGGGCCCCTGGAATTGTCCTAACGTCACACCCTTTACACACCCCTGACTGGGAATTGCGCTTCCTGCGTCAGAAAGCTCCCTGAACTCAGCACCCTGCTGAGAGTGAGCCCATTAATAAACCATGAAGACTCTTGTCCCCCGCTGCAACGCCAGGTTCAGGCTCATGGGGGGGGGGCATGGCATCATTATGAGGGAACCGATCGGTGAGGTCACACCCCGGGCCGTGTCCCTCACCTCTGCCTCTCTGTTGTTGTTCTTTATTTGCGTAACGTGTCAGCGTAGCCATGCGTGACCCCCTAAGATCATGCGATTTCTGGCTCCCTCCACCTGAACTCTACCTTCACACTGGTCTGCTTCCTCCTTCCTTCCACTTCGGAGCTGGTGAACTTGCGGGGGGGGGGGGGCGTGATCTGAGGTTTTCACACCACTGCCTGCTTCAAGATGGCCTGCCGGCGGCTGCTTCTGCTTCGCGAGAAGATGAAGGCGCGATGGCGCGGGACGATGGATTTTTCTCGGGATCTAACTATTCTATCCGTGCCTCCGGGCAGCCCTCAGACGGCGTGAATGACATTGTTAGCGGCTGAGTTATGGCCCCTTCATTCCAGCTGCCTCGTGCGCGAAGTCCGGAGGCCTGGTCTGCCCTGCAGAGCCCGGGAACACAGTGACGTCCACCCAGCGGCGTCGGTCACCTCCCTGCGGCCACAGCATCTTACCTGAGCAGAGACTCCCAGCCAGTGTCTCAAACTTCCCTCTTGAGCCTGTTTACTGACCTGATCCTTATCTTCATAAACCAAAATAAATATGTATTCAAGCTATTTACAGAGACTCATTATTCCATGCTTGAGGGCTGAGTTTAAGGACGTCAGGGTAGCATTCTGTGACGACCTTAGTGAATGTGCCTGTCACCTTACAGGTTTCTGTAAGAGACCCCGTCCCGCTTTTCAGAGCATTCACAGGCACGTGCTGATCTCCCACAGCCCCGCTCTCTCACAGCGTGCCTTCACGCCCCGCCGTGCACGCGTTAAGGCCCCGCCTGTTTCCGAATGCTCCTAAACGCATCCGTCTCTTCAGGTTTAACTGGTTTGAGTGTTGTTGTCCAGGCTGTTCATCTGTGACCCACTTCCGACGAAATCATAGCAGCTCAGCTATGGCTGGATTGTGGGGGGAGGGGGAGCCTTGCATGTCAGTAATAACCTAGTTTGGGGGCCCCCTGTTGACCATAAACAACCACTACATGGGGGGGGAGGCATAAACGACAAACCTGCGCCTGGCTGTAGTATGTTTGAGGCCCTTATCTGGTATGGCCCCCAGTCCAGAAGTGCCGGTCGCAGCGTTAGCCACAGCGCTAACTGCAAACGTGAGAGCTGATGCGGAATGGCCTTAGCCGTCCTCTGATTGGCCGCTGACATGAGCCTGAGATGCCTTGTGGGCCTCACTGAGGGATAGCTATCGGGGACGAGGTGCATCACCACTGCACCTGAAACTCTTCAGCTGTGGAATTGGCACTTTTCTTTTCTATGGCAGCCATTAATGGTCCAGCATCTGTCTCCTCTCGCTCAGCTGAATCCCGTCGGGCCACCTGAGCCTCTGATACACAGTTTAGGGAGTTACCCCCCCCCCCCCCGAGACCCCATCGTCTCCTTTAAGAAGCTCATCCTGCTGTGTCCCTGACCTTGTGCTGTCTCTCCCCTTACAGAACACTGAGCGTGTGCTGTTTAAGATCCGTGTGGTGGGGGGATCGGCGTCCTACAGCTGCCTGTCTCCCCAGGACGGACGGCCTTTGTGCCACCCTGCCGTGGACAGGTAAGCCCCCGGTGCGCCCTCTAGTGGTGTCTGCCTATCTGCTGAGATCCCAAGCCCTGTAGCATAACACTGCTGACACTGTATGGCTCTGCGGGTTTGGACGAAGCGGCAGTGATCGGAAGGTTGTTGGGTCAAATCTCAGCATCGGCAGAGGGATTTCAGCGTTGTAGCCCTCGAGCAGGGCCTTCGATTGCCCCTGGCTGGCCCCACATTCTCAGAAATGTACGTCTGCGGAACTGATCCTCTGTGGTTCCAACGCTCCTCACCCACCCCCACAAAACCTGACCCTCCAAACTGGTGACACGTTGTGTCCAAAGCAACAGTGCTGGTCGTCGCAAAAGCACACGGGTGGCATATGCAAGCCGCCCCCACGTGTCAGCACTGCAGGGCTGCCGCTGTGTCATCGTGAGATGATCTCTTGCAGGTGAGAGGAGGGATTATTTGTTAATAAGACACTTTCAGGAGCTGCAGCGGGGGGGGGGGGGGGGCATTAGTACGAGTGTGCGTGCGAGTGAGTGGTCGTGCGTCATCGTGCTGCCACTGAAGCCTTGCAGACCGTCACTCTGGAGGACTCTGCATGGTTTGGGAGGGGGGGTGCCTTGGTTGGAGCTGCTATACTGTGTCCACCTGCTGTAATCATTCCTGTGTCTTTGGGAGCCTCATGGACGATGCTGTGACTGGCAGATAGCTTCAGTGCCCCCCCCCACACTCCTGCTCTGTGGCCTGGGGTCAGCGTCTCCCTTTTCGTGTGTAAATGCAGCCCAAGATGTGATATTTATAACTTGTTCCTTTGTGCCATGTTTCCGCTCTGAGAGCTTCCTTGCCGCTCTTGAAAAAGGCCAGTTTGAGCTGAGCCAACACTGTTTTGAATAAACCTGTATGGGGGGTGTCCATCAACCTTTGTGTTTGCTCTATTCCTGAGAGCCCCCCACCAATGAGAAAAGGGGCCCATCTTTTAACATTTCTCCAGAAATCCACAGGGATCAGGTCAGTATGCATTTTTAGAGGTGCTCGATAAACTAAACATATTCTTCATATAAGTAAGTGTTTTTGTTGTTCTTAGGTTTCTGGGGGGGGGTGGCGGGTATTCATGGTTGCAGTTTGGGGGAAACGGGTTCTAATCACAGAAGGTGCTGGGCGGCCCTGAAGATCTCAAGGTCCAAGCTCCAGAGCGAGTGATGATGTCGTATCTTTGAGGGAGCTCCTGCCCTGCACTGCTCCAGTTAACTCCCCAGCTGCTTAAGCAGGATGTGCAGTAACTCAATATCTTCCAGCTTCACTGTGAAAATGCTGAGAATTGAGAGGAATTGAGAGCTTTGGGGCTGAAGTTCCCTGCTTGGCTGTATGAAATCAGCGGGGCTCTGTCCTTGCACCGTAATTCGCTGACGGCTGTCCATCGTTCATTTTTAACAGCTCTTCCCGTGAGCTGAAAGCACCCCCTCACTCACCGCGTCACTGTCGATGACTCTCTTTTTAATGGTAAAATGGGCAGTATTAAAATGTGAGTCGTATTGTTATGGTGTAGGGTGTTTTACCCCCCCCCCCCCCCCACACACACACACACACACACACACGCGCGCGCGCACACACACTGAGAGAGTGGAGCGTCACGTCGTGAGGGACCCGCGATGACTCTGCCTTTCCGTGCGTCTGGCAGGACTGCAGGGAGGAAGCAGGTGTAAGGAAACGGCTTTCTCGCTCTGTACGGATTCGGAAGCGTGAGCTAAAATCCGTGGGAGGGATTCTGAAGGGTCCTGCCATCGCACCCAACTCCCCCCCCCCCACCCCGCACCATGTGGAGGGTCCGAAAGGCTGCAGCTTGGCGTTGCTCATATTACCCGCTGCCTCCTGCAACCAGCTAAGCTGCTCCCTGCTGCTGTACCCAGGACGCCTCAAATGGGGATTAAAAAAAAAAAAGATAGATGTATATCGATCTACTGGGGCTCCGTTTTGCCGTGGTTTGCTGGGAGTGGTATCATCTGGAGGGCTGACTCGCGTTATCAGTCCGTGAGGGATAGGGAATTGAACCTGTAGTATGCCACCCTTTTTAATTTCGTTTCCCGTTTCCCCGTTTCTGATGTAACGGACAGACAGGCATGTTGGCGAGGCGCCGATAATTCCCGTCAACTGTCACAGAAACAGCCAGGCAAGAAAAACAAGCCTTGTGTCAGAGTGAATCTCATTCCACCATTCTGCCAGAAGGAAACGCAACACGGGTTAAACCCACATGTCATATACGCTGGACCTGATCCCCGCGTGGCCTGGCCCCACCCCCAATGTTCCTCTCAGTATATGTCATACTTGGCTGCCGATGGCGGACTCCGCCCACCAAGCCCTAAACACACATCGTCTATACAGCGTGTTGCCTTTTTCATTGACAAAAAGGCTTTGTCAAATTCAAAAATTTTACTTTTTATACATTTTATACTGAAGAAATACAGGTTTGATATCAAGTTGCTGCTGTATGTGGAATCTCATTTTGTTTTCTTTATTGGTCTTTCTCAAATGCAGATTGGAAACATTTGTTTTTTGACACTGATGCCTGCTAAACTCTTGGATTTTTGTGCCTGACTAGGCATTTACAAACACAGCAAGAGTTGTGTTTACGATAGTAAGGAGTTTTATTTATTTATTGAAAATGTCTTAACTTACTGGGGGTTTTGGACTCTAATATAATGAAAATACTACAGTGAAATATTAGTTATTAGTTTTAAGAATTACCCTCTTTTAATCATCTTTAAGGGAAATGGTTCTTTTAGAGCTTATCGATTAATTCCTGACTGGCAAACATCCATGTCCATTTACATCAAAAAGACTTTTTCTGAACTGCCGAACTCTTCAGAAAGACTTTTTTAAAAACCAGCAATCGGTATAAAGGACAAGCAGTGGCTTCAAAACATCCATCCCCATTTCTTTAAAAGGAATCATTATGAATGCTACGACATGCTACCATGATAGCAATATTATTACACGCCAAGCATGATCACTTATAATAAACATAAATCTAAAATCGTTCACCTGATTAGGGGTTTCAGGAACTCTTTGTTGTAGTCAGCGTCAGGTGTCGGCGGATTCGCCTTAATCTAACGTCGATCGATCTGTTTACATCAGACACAAAGACGCACACCATCTGCCCCCATGTATATATAAAACAGCGCTTAAGGACGCGGCCGCGTAACGTGGGAAACGTTTGGCTATGTGTATGCATACCATAGATGAGTCGGGTAATCGGTAAACACGCCAAAGAAGGGCAAGAACACGACCACCCTCGTTTACTATCTATGTCCTCATTTGCCCTTTTATTATAAGAGCGTCTCGTTCTCATTTCGTACTATTGCAGGTGTAAGACTGACACCCTGTGGTTGTGTTGAGTAATACAGTCGGAATATGAAGAACGTTTTCACACCAATGGTACAGTAGAGACTAGGTAGGCGGAATGCCGTGTTTTTCTGATCAAATAACAAAGAAAACGTGGACAACCGAGGCTCCATCCGTGCATGTGTTTCGCATCAGCTGAGCAGTTCTCTTGCTTATTGACAGATTGCCATCTTCTCTCTGTACTTTTGATGAGCCATGAGGGATTATGTCTGGGAGTATAGGTCTCATTCTCTCTGGCGTTCACGACACGTGCTCCGCACTCTTAAAGGGCCACTGCCCTTCAATATGTGAGCTTGAGGGATACTATAGCTGACCAAAATGGCCATGAAGGCATCGATGGCTCTACCAGTGCCATGACAGTAGAGCCAGGTAATTGCACTCCTGCTAAAATCGGAAGGGGGGTGGTGGCTGTTTTTGTTTGAGCTGGGATAGATTTGTCCCCACCGATTTCAGGACTCTGTTTACATGGAATCCCGCTGGATGATTTGACTTGGGCAGCCTGGGGGGTTGGGGTGGCTATCAGGACACAGGGTCCCAGATGAGACACCTTCAGAATGCGCCAGAAGAAAATACTGCGTGTCCCTCAGCTGTGTACCTCCATGATCGCTGCCCGCTCTCACTCCCGCCACATTTAAGGTGTTAAACTGGCCATTCCTCTACGTTCAATCCCACACTTTTGGTTCCCCAAAAGGCACTGATGGACGTCCAGGAGCCACTTCCTCGTTCCATTTTCTCCCCCTTCATTATAGACAATTCATGTCGTTGGGAAGACTGGAGAACAGAGTGTCACTGTGAGAAAACCTCATCGCTTTACACTGTCGCTACATATAAATGGCGGCATTAATCAAGGACGGCGGCACTCCGTTTGTTCAGGGCTGTGGAGATGGGGGGGGGTGGGGTCCTGGTGAAACTGAGCCCTTAACTTGCTATGCGGAGTTTGAGGTAGGACCATTGACTGGCCCCACCAGAGCTTCTGCTAAATCTTGTCAACCCCTGTTGGCGTTGCACAGTGACACTGACTTGCTATGGCTAGAGAAAGCCAACCGGGGTGTTCAGGACTCTGATTGGCTACAGTGTGGGGTCACATGGGCGCATTACCTTCGTGTCCCAAGCTGGGAACAATGAGATGAGCAGGAGCCTGACAGACACATGTCACAATCAAATCAGACAGTAAAACATCCCCAATAGCCTGCGACTACAAGTTACATAACATTGAGTTATTTTGTATAGCTTTCAGATGCTTAAAGTAAATCAGATCCTCACAAAGCATGCAGGGTAGCTAAATATTGGGTGATTTACATTGCATATCTGTGTGTGTGTGTGTGTGTGTGTCCTTCTGTCAGTTTTATAGCTCTGAGTATCTGGTTAGTAGCAGCAAATCAAAATATTTCCTATTTCAACAGATGGCAGAAGCGTAATAATAATTAACATCATTGTTATGGTGGACTGTTGGTGTCGTAATGCTATTGTCGAGTGATAAAATGAAAGCTGTATTTTAGCATGATATTTTAAGCACCATGAATAAATCGATATCATTATTAAACAGCGGTGTAGTATTTAGTTCTGTCAAATTTAGGCCCGATGTAAATCTTTCACTTAAAATTAGTGTTAAGCTCCAGGCCATGCAGACTGTGTAGTCGGCACACGTGTGTTCAGTGTGTGGCATATGTGACTTCATTACAGCCAGCAGCTTTCCTGCTTGGTAGGATTCCATATCGCCTCATCCCGATACGCTCCTTAGTAACTCTAAAGAATCTTGGAGTCCCTAATGTAGCATGTAAGCTGCACTTAGACAATATCACAGGCATCATAGCGTCATTCATTTCCAGGGCAGGAGGGTAATGGCAGATGGGCCAGACAGAGTCCTCTCTCACTAGGGACCCCACAGCAACGCACAGAGCAGAGTCATGCTGAGTCATAGACCCCGCTAAGTCATGTGACCTGAGCCTGGTCATCTGCCACAGTGACATGTTGGAGAATCTGCCCCTGAAATGATGGTGGGGATGCCCTGAGGCTTCCCCTAAAACTGTGAGCTAATAGCTCAGCTGGGGGCATCCCCCAAAGACAGTGAGGTATTGGGTCAGCTAGGGGGCATCCCCCAAAGACAGTGAGGTATTGGGTCAGCTGGGGGCATCCCCCAAAGACAGTGAGGTATTGGGTCAGCTAGGGGGCATCCCCTAAAACTATGAGGTATTGGGTCAGCTAGGGGGTGTCCCCTAAAACTCTAAAAGAATCAGATCTTGAGTCAGTGGGGGGTGTCCCCTAAAACGGTGAAGTATTGGGTCAGCTGGGGGTGTCCCCTAAAAGGATCAGGTATTGAGTCAGCTGGGGGTGTCCCCTAAAAAGATCAGGTATTGGGTCAACTGGGGGGCATCCCCAAAAACAGTGAGGTATTGGGTCAACTGGGGGGCATCCCCAAAAACAGTGAGGTATGGGTCAGCTGGGGGGGCATCCCCAAAAACAGTGAGGTATGGGTCAGCTGGGGGGCATCCCCAAAGTGACAACGCGCACTGTGCCCTTTATCTCCCCAGAGCCCTAAAATTCTGCACCACGGGAGGGTCTCCCCATGTGAAGCTCCTTGTCGAGTGGGACCACAAGGTCAAAGAATGGTGAGTGCCCCCACCCCCGCCCCCTGCCTGACTCTCCAGCTCCGTGTAATCCCGGTACGGAGCTCTGGTGCCGGCAGACGCGTTCTTCAGCCGTCTGTCTGTGTCCTGCAGCCTCTTCGGCAGCATCCAGGACGAGGTGGTGACGGACGCGGAGAGCGTGCGCAGTCAACAGCAGCAGCATCTCCAGCAGCACAGCTGCACGCTGGATGAGTGCTTCCAGCTCTACACCAAAGAGGAGCAGGTGACCTACTGCCCCTCCGCCTTCCATCCGCCCCCATCAGTCTCCCTGTGCATTCAGAAGCCCCCCCCCCCTTCCCAGCACACTTTTTGATGCCTTGATAAACATTACTCAAAACCTATTTTGTAGCATTAATTGAATGTGACCAACTGCTGGCAGTGCAAGTTTTTGCATTTTTAAAAATGGCTTTTGAATGACACAGCACTTTGCCTTCTGCCATTTAAACATTTTTAGGTCACGGTTCTGTAACTACTGTTCCACCTACTGGCCCTCTTTGGTATGACATATCATGCACGTGAAGCCCTTGTTCTCTGGACCTCTGCTGATATGCACTGCTTGTTCGTGGCCTTTGGACAGCAAACTTCAGAGCGTAACGGGCTTGTATCAAAATTATTTTGGGGTTGTTTCAGGAATGTACTGCCAGTGGAGTTGTGAGAGGTGACAGTATACCAGAAGGTGACTGAGTCGCATCCAGCAGAGCAGCGGATTCCTGGCCCTGTGATGATAGGCTTCTGATAGGACAGTGCATATTTGTCAGGTTAAAAGCCCCCAGGGCTCTTCGTTAGGTTATAGCCTGGGGCTCCAAACGGCATGGTGGAACTTACTAGGCAGGTGTTTAATAGCCAAATCCCGTCCTCGAGTGGCATTTGAGGATCTCTGGAGGAAAGCAGAAGTCAGACAGTACCCTGCTTTTGGGAATTCAGGGTCCGTTAACTCGGAGACCAGAGACTGCCTGGCCTATTTCCGCACTCCAATGCATAAATAATAAACATTGCGAATAACCCACTTACCATCAAATTATATCGCAGAAAGTTGGTCATAGACGGTGTTTTATCGGCATGTCCCTTTTCCAAAGCGACGTTTTTGGAGTGCTTGTGCGTGGGAATGCAGACAGGCAGTCACACGGCTGTGGCACAGGAGTTCTGGGTAAATCATACCGGCTGGGGTGAGGCCCCCCGGTGGCCTGTGAGTGTACTGCGCCTTACTGCACCATGATCAACGTCATCACACCCTGTATACCCTTATAATCATGTTTCATGGTGTGTTAGTCACTGGTCTGAGCACCCTGATGCCTCCCAGAGTAATAAAGTTCATCCAGCATCAGACATATCGTTGTAAGCCATATTTGTTTTTGCCCACATTTGTTGTCTTTTTCCAGCATTTTCTGAACAGCCTTCCGGGACTCATTTTGCGTCGTGTTGAAACCTCCCTCTGCGCCTCTGTTTGCCTCCCAAGTCCTGGGAGGGTGTCTCATTAAGGGCTCGGATCCTCAAGGGGGGGGAGGCTGTAATCAGAGATTAGCAGAAAGGCACGAGCTGCCTCATGAATATGCATGAGCCGGCCCAGATGGGGGCGGGGCCAACAGCGTGGTGGGTCACACACAGAATCCCACCAATGATAACAGCAGCAGCAGCATCAGCAACATTGTTTTTTTCAGTAATAATGAATTTGTCATTATTCCTTTGTCACGATGATCAAAGCATATGATTGCTTATCCACTGCTTATCCTCTTTACAGCTGTGCAGTTCATTCAGGATTCAAGATTTAAAGCTTTATTGACATACATACAAAGTGCAATGAAATTCTTGAAATTCTGAATGCCTCCTCCACAGACTATAGACAACATTGTAAGTCCATGTTAAATATTAGGTTATAGAAATAAATGCCATTTGCAAAAATATGAGTACAGGTATATTGGACAGATTACGCCAGTGTCCTTAAGCAGTGCAGTAACCTGATGGACAGTGTGTGTGTGTGTGGGGGGGGGGGCAGTAAGAGCACAAGGTGTCGATAGCTAGACATAGGCATAATCATTATACTCCCCCCCCCCCCCCCCCCCCCCCCCCCCCCCCCCCCCCCCCCAGCTGGCCCCCGACGACGCCTGGAAGTGTCCGCACTGCAGGCAGCTGCAGCAGGGCATGGTGAAGATGAGCTTGTGGACGCTGCCCGACATCCTCATCCTGCACCTGAAGCGCTTCCGGCAGGTGGGCGAGCGCCGCAACAAGCTCTCCACGCTGGTGCGCTTCCCGCTGGCTGGCCTCGACATGGCCCCCCACATGGTGAAGCGCAGCCAGAGCATGCGCAGCCTGAGCATGCGCAGCCAGAGCCCCTGGCCATCTTCCTGGAAGCAGCCGCCCGACGGTGGCCCGCCTGCCGACTTCCTGTACGACCTGTACGCCGTGTGCAACCACCACGGGGGCATGCACGGGGGCCACTACACAGGTAGGCCCCGAGGGTGGGCTGCTTAGGGGGCTGTGGTCTTCGGGGGCAAGATTCCTGCCGCCTTACCATTTAGCTATCACAATGATCTTGTAGAACTCTTTGATAACCGCCATATCAAGCTAGTCTGCATGACATAGGTCATGATGCCGTGTGTGTGGATAATATTACATTGTGGGGACCAAATGTCCCCTCCAATGTGATAAAAACCTGTTGTGTTGACGTTGTGGGGACCCACGAAGATCTTTGAATGCAGTCCAAAAACTAAAAATGCCAGAAGTCTCATGTTTTGTTTGGTTACTCGTAGTTATGGCTAGGCCTGGGTAGGGGTTAAGGTCCTCATGTTTTCTCCATAGAAATGAATGGAGAGTCCCCACAAAGATATAATTACAGATGTGTGTGTGTGTGTGTGTGTGTCTGCGTACAGCGTACTGCAGGAACTCTGTGGATGGACAGTGGTACGGGTATGATGACAGCAGCGTGGATTTGGTCCCAGAGGAAGAGATCTGCACCCGGGGAGCCTACATCCTCTTCTACCAGAGACGCAATGCCATCCCGCCCTGGTCTGCCAGCAGCTCGCTCCGCGGTGAGTCTCTCACCCCAGTGAGTCTCTCGCCCCAGTGCCGACTGGAGCCGTGCTCGGTGGCCTGGTGTAACACTGACTCCACCCCGCAGGCTCCACCAGCTCCTCGGTCTCTGACCACTGGCTCATCCGGCTGACGGGCGACAGCAAGCGGGGCAGTCTGGTCTCCAGAGTCTCCACCACCTGCCCCTCCTCTGTGCCCGACCCGCTGGAGTCGCCCGTCTTTCAGGAGGAGTCTCATAAGCAGGAGGCGGGTAAGTGGCTGGGCCAAGTTGCCGCAGGGCTGCTGGTTTGGGGTTCAGGATGTTACTCAGCCATGCAGGTTTACTGAAGAACCACCATAGTAACATAGTAACGGTGTAAGACTTTGTTTCTATGATCAAAAGGTTGTGGGTTCAAATGCTTGCTTAAGGGCCCAGAGGGACTGTGACTGTTCTGCCGAGACGTGAACCAGCAACCTTCTGATCACAGGCACACAGGCCAAACCCACTGAGCTCTGATGCAGTTTATGCAAATTTTTTGCTTTCCCCAGGCCCCCCAAGCGGCCCCGGGCCCCGGCCCTTCGTGCGAAGCCTTCCGGGCCGCAGCATGAGCATGCGCAACCCCAGCAAGACCAGGGAGGGCCTGAGCAAGATGCTGCCCCTGCGCTGGTCGTTCGGCTCCAAGGACCGGCAGAAGCGGGCCCCCGGGGAGCTGGTGGAGTACCTGGAGTCAGGCCGGCGGCCACGCTGCACCAAGGACTCCATCGTCAATCTGATGGCCCCCACACCCAACAAAGAGCCTCCCGACTCGCCTGGCTCTGGCAGAGTCAGCTGCCTCGGCCGGCTCTCCGGCGAGCACCACGACTCTCTCAGGGTGCCCGAGGGCCAGAGTCGGCCAGCTGCCGACGGCTCCGGGGTTCAGAGGCGGGGCAGCAAGCCTAGGGACGACGGCACGCTGAGTGGGAGGACCTCCAGGAAGGCCAGGCCGGAGCAGGGCAGGCCTCCTGACCCCCAATCCCGGAGGAGCTCCGGTGCAGGATTGCCAAGTAGCTCTGGGTCCGGTGCTGCCCCCAACTGGGAAGCCACACTGAAAAGAGGAAAGGGCCATGTGGACGCTGCCCCAGGGGGCCAGGGGAGTCCAGCCGGACAGGCCCAGGAAGACAAGGCAAAGAGAGCCGGGGAGTCGGGCGGCCATGATGGTCTGTTGGCCTTCCTCAAGTCGAGTTTCATGAAGAAGGACTCGCAGAGGAAGGCGCGGCAGGCCGAGGCAGCCCCAAGGAGTTCGTCTCGAGTGTCTCTGTCCAACGGGGCGCCTGGTGCAGCCCCGGATGAGAAGCCAAACGGCGCCCCTGTTGGCACCGTCGGGCGGCGCAGTAATGAGATGGCCAATGGCAAGCCGGGCTACAGCAGCTCCACCACCAGCATCAAGCGCTCCCAGAGCTCTTCCAGCATCCACGGCCGGCCGGACCCTGCCCTGCGCCGCTCCACGTCCCTACAAAGGAACGGCATGCCCGGGGCACCGCCCCCACGCAGCCTCACCGCGGAGAAGCCCAGCTTTGCCACCCTGCAGCGGACACGCTACAGCACCAACTCCCTAGGCAGGAAGCGCACGGTGCCCGAGTCCAGCTTCTGAAACGACAGAGGGTGCCAGCTGGGGCCTCCCACCCCCCCCCAGCACTGCGACCACGGGAAACACTGTTCAGGGCGCCGTTTAAGCTGATTACCACCAGGGGGCGTCTCTGTGGATCATCGAGCTGTGCGTGGGTGTGAGGAGTATCCCCGAGAAGCCGATATTGTGAGTGAATAAGTGTTCTTTTCACTGTTACAGTTTTGATAATTAACAGTAAGTGCCTGTCGCCTCAACACGGTTCACACCATTGACCTCGTGTGCAGTGACTTAACGCTGGATCTGCATGTTTGATTGTCACACGTTCCAGGGACACGTCCGTGTCTGAAGCAGAGAAGAACACCTTCCCTGTGCTGTTCTCTCTCAATTATTTTCCCCTTAAAAACAAAGTTAGGATGATTTGAAGGAATCTGAGGATAGAAATAAAATTTTATTTTGCTTTTTAAAAGGGGAAAACAATTGCCATACTATTTATAATATTTTATAATACACTATGAGCAAATCACCTACATCTTGTACATACATAAACATAGAATAAAAATATATATCAGATGATTTATTTATTTAACCACTTCATTACAGTAGAAACTATTAATTAATAAATGATTGTGCTTGCACTGTAAACTTGCTGCTAGAATCTCACAGTTTTAACATCCCAGATAATACACGGAAATCACTTATTTTTGCACTTTCTATGTAGCACCAAATATTTGCTTTCTTTGCATTTAACCGCATTATTTAAGAAGCCTAATTAAATTAATCCACTTTAAATCCCCAGAAAGGAACATCTCTGCCTACCATGTAATTGCATAATTAACAACACTGAAACAAATTGGTAAAAAGAAATCTTTAATGCCAGTAACGCCAGTGGTCAGGAAGTGGTTGCGAAGCAGAAAGTGTGTTTAACGGTATAAAAATATAAATCTTGTAAATCTGGTTTCATGGTTGATTTATCAGGTTACTGGTGTAAGGGGTGTTCCTGTACTCAATGAAGATGAAAATCAGTCATTTAATCAGTACTACTTTTACTAATTGCTAGCGGTAAAAATCCACTCCTGAAGGTTAACTCTCACCACAAGGGGGTGTGCTCTTGCATTACAGATGTCCATTTTCTTTTTCACGGGGCTGAAAACATTTGCCGCATTCATCTAAAAGAGTGGGGAAAAAAGCTATCCCCTTATCAGTCCACTGTGATAATCCCATTTACTCATGAAGTAGCAGCTGATACGACCCACTTTTCAGGACGAGGGAGGAATTAGTGAACTGTAGATAGGTCCGCTTGCCTAAGATCTTCCCTGTCCCGTTTGCTGTTCTTCTCCCCCAAACACAAAAAGACTGATTCAACAAACATGCAGTACAATTTCTGTCTGCGCAGTTAATGAAGACACAATACTGTATCTTGCTAACTGACTGCACTGGTCATACTGGTTCCTGTACCTGCTATTAATAGAAGCAATAAGGCTAAATGAATGACACTGTTTAGGCTTGTATGTTTTAATCAGTGCTTGTATTACTGTAATGTGGATGTGAAGTATGGATCCATTTTTAATTTTTATTTTTACTCACAAGAGCAAAATTCTGCAGTACCACTAATTTTCAGAATTCGTGCATGGGTTCTCCAGCTGTGATTTAAAACCGCATTGTGCCATGACACCGCGCGTTGCCCACATCCAATTGGCCAGTGGCAGAATCCTCTCTTACCTCATTGGTGTTTGTCTGTAAACACATGACACAGCAAAATTCCACCTTTATTCAACCAAAATTCCAGCCGTTGATTCATGACTTAACATGAAATTGACAAGATGCTGTAAGAAAACACTATCATTCGAACAGCACAATTAACAATGGAACAGGAGACTTGGTGCTTTAAATTTTTGTTACTCTATTTTAATACTGTTAACTGTTATAATTGTGATGCTTAAGATTTTTTTTTTCCTGGAAGCTCATTTATTTGAATTTTTAAGCGTTTGTTTCCCTTCTTTTTTAAAGAATAGAAATGTTTTTAAATCAGGTCATCATCCCACCCCTTCACCTAATCTGTCCATCATAAGCTCCGACGAATATGTTTAAACTCACCTCTACCAGGTCACATACACATTTTATATATATTTTGTTTTGTTTACTTCTCACTGTTTACTGTGTGCTTTAGACGACATAAAGAAATGATGAACCTGGGCAAGACGTGATCTCTGTATTATTTAACCTCTCTGTTCCTGAATCGTCTGCATTCATATGTGTCGATCACCTACCACAATGTTTACCAAAATGAGCACTTGTACCAGGATGTGAACAAAGGACATTTCACAGTTCTTTTGTGAAACCTCTGTTGAAGATGTTTTATATGCAATTTTTGTAAAGGTCTACATTTTATAACTGCTTTGTAAATACTTAATGGTGAATGTGAAGAATTGTATCTTGGTAGCAGACTGTCCAGTCACATGGGCTCGGTTTAGCTGTAAAGCACAAATAGAAGACATTATTCGAACCTTCTCTGCAAAATGGGTACAAAATGGTACATAAGAGGTTTGTATCTGCTGAAGATGTCTGCTCTACATAATATACGGTTTTATTTTTTAATACAGTAAATAAACCACATTGTTTATCACGAATGGTGTCACAAGCGACTTGCTTAATGACTCCGTGTTAGCAATCGATTACATTTTCACACCTGTCAGATTCATACATTCGCACAGCTACCCAAAACAACTTCTTTTTCATTAACTTTTTAAATCATATTTTTAGTTACAGACATTTTAAAATGTTTGAGCTTATTAAGCTGTCGGTTAGTTCTTCTAATGTAACTTCATCATGAAATAAATCTGAATTTATTCTGTATTTACATTATTTACTGCTGCAACTTATAAATGCATGTGTGGAATATGTGAGCAATTTCACTGAATTATTCTAGTTTTTTTTTTTTTAACCTACATTACAGTTTTGAGCAGTGAGTTGTAGGATTTGTGTTTTATGAGTGCTAATCAGATCCATCTCCCTCATAACTCCCCCCCCCCTTTTAATTCCCCTAAATATGGGAATGCATAGCCCTGAGGTGCATAATAATATATTCATATAGTCATTAACAGCCTGTCCAAACAGCTTGTTCTGAAGAACAGCTAGAACCTCCTTGAGATGAGCCTGCTTTCTCCAATAAGCACAGCCATTCTTTGTCATCAGAAAATGAGCGGGAAGACACACCAAGTCATTCAGTGATTATTCATTTGCTGAGCCGTCATTTTGAAAGCTAGTGGAATAACTATGATACATCAAACCCACAGTTCAGCTTCTACATCAGCCATGCACTGATTCACACTGATAACCTTTAGAATGATAGAATGATATTCTATGATAGTGGATTTTCCCTAAAAAACACACGATCCAGATTCTGACTTATAGCAAACCGTTGGAGTCCCCAAAGCAGTAACAATCCGCAACACCAGTTTAGTACGGTATTACACAGTAATACCTTATAGTAGCTTATTAATAAATTAAATTTCATGGCTACCGCATGAGAGTGTGACAGGACGGCAGTCATTAATGCGGGCTGCGCTGGCTTCATCCGCAATCAGAACGATGGCGGTGCATTTTAAGTAGCGTGGACAACCGGGAAACACCCCCCCACTGTGCAACACAGGTCTTTGGGCCCCTTGCTGAGACGCCATTGGACCCTGCTGCCTTGCCGAGGTTAAGTTTTTGGTTGATGTTCAGTGTATCACGTCGGAGCTGGAGCACTAAATTTGGCTATAATTAATAATGTCTCCAGGAATTACTGTCATGTTGTGAAAGTACTAGCTGTTCCCCAGTCAATAATGTTCTTAACTTATGATGTTCTGTAGCTATGCTCATATCCTTTGAAGTAAATCATAAATATTTAAATTTGGATCCCTTCTCTCTCGAGCATGCGGCAGATGCGGATCCCCTGGTTTTAGCAGTGATGCTAACCTTGCTCAGGTTTGCTTGTCAATAACAAGAAATCAGCAACATGAATACAGACGCTCCTCTACTTACGAACTTTCAACTTACGAATTTTCAGACATACGACCGAAGAGGACCATAAGTCAAAATTGTGTTCCTTGGGCTCCTGTTTCCTGTCCGCAACATCAATTTTTTTTTCTGCCCGCCAATTCCCCCTGGTACGACTTCTGACCGCTACTCCCGCCGCGCAACAGCGTAGTGTGCGTACTCCCAGCATCCTAGTTCTTAGTACTTGCATATACCCTTAAAATAATGTTGAATAACGACTTACGAGCGGCCGTTCGGAACGTAACTCATTCATAAGTAGAGGAGAGTCTGTATACACCTTTGCTCAAAAAGCCATAAGAAGTTAGAGATACCCTCTCCTCCAAAGGTTGAAACTGTATTATTTATCTTGTTGTCTCTGTCACTCTGTGGCACTGGTTGTGTCAGTGGTTTGTTCTGGTGACGTTTAAACACAGATTGAAACCTACTTTTATCCATGTGCTGTAATTATACTGGTTCAGAGTGGACTTTACGTCCTTGGCTCTGTGCTTAATGACAGAGGGAGGAGCTGTTTGTTGCTGTGAGGCTGTTTGTTGCCAACAAAAGCTGGACGACCTTGAGAATCTTTTTCAGAAACAGTGGATATATGTTTTCTTGTGGGGTTCTTTTTATCTAACCTACAAGTTATGTCAAAAATAATCTCCCAACGGTCTGTTGAACTGTTCTAAATGTTTTACATCTGTTGATTTACTATGTTTACTATTTACTATGCAGTAAGAATATATAGCATGTTAAAATAAGTAACTCTTTAGACTAAGCTGAGAAAAAAGAAGTCAACTGGCTCATTAATTCCCAATCGGTGGATTCTATTGTGTAAACATCAGCAGTAGGACTACTGTTAATTATTAAGACATACCATAGTAGCAGGACACCTCCAGAGGTCTTGAGGAGTCCATGCCTTGACAGATCAGAGATGTTTGCGTGGCAAGAGGAGGACATGTCACCCACATATTATAAGTCAGAGGGTTTTAATGTATGCCTGATCAGTTTTGTGAAAAACTGCATTCACAATATTTTACTTAAATTGTGTTACGGCTGTCAACGTAACTATCTGCCTCAACTAACTATAGCTCTGTTTTTTATGATACATAATCCACTCCTCTGTTCTCGTTTCCTGATTCCCAGCAGAGTCAGAGTTTTTCTTCTGAAAATAATGGGGTTTTTCCTCGATACTCTTCCATTTAGACTTAACTCTGACTGAATGACACGGTCACACTTAATTTTCCCTTGCAGGTTTACAACAAGTGATCATTCTTCTGGTCTTCTACATTATTAATGAATTATCCATTTCACGAGTCCTTTGGGTTACACACTCCTGTTAACCTTTGCTAATATGATGTCAGCTTTGTAGCACTTCACACATGAGCTATACTGAAAAGAGTTTCCAAAAGGAGTCTAAGTGCTCTGTGCCTTGAACCAGGGTCAGCTCAAGCTAAAGGCAGAAAACAATGGTGACATCTAGTGATGATGAAAAAAATAGCTGATTTATACTGAGGTATATACATTTTTTATTATTACAATTAATAATATAATAGTTATGCCAGTAAGATAAATATGAAGCACATTTACTTTAGCATTTAGATGCTAATCATTAGCAGGAGTGTCATAACATGGGATGAGTCTGGGCAATTCCAAAGAAACTGGAACAGAATTAGACTGAACAACAGTTTGTACGTGTGCCCTGTGATGGTTGGAGCCTCATCCTGGATTGTTCGCTGCCTTGTGCTCATAGGCTCTGGGATAGACTCTGGACCTCCCGCAGCCCTGAATAGGATAAGCGGTTACACAAGATGGATGGATGGACAGTATGTATGAATTGAATGAAGGAAAAAAAGCTTAATGTTAAGCAGAAAATAATTATATATGTTATGTATATGTTAAGACTTAAGGGGTGTAATAGTCAGGATTGGTCTCCGTCTTGCCCCATTTAGTCAGCCAGCTCCCTGTTTGGCCAGCAGGTGTGTTTTTTTTTTTTTTTTTAATTTAGCAAACCAAACACAAAGGGGAAACCAAAAAACAAAGGGACCACAAGGGGTCAAAACAATCAGGTGAATGCCCAAACACTGACTCCAACATCTATGGAGAGCAGGCAGGAAAAAACAGTAACAATACAAATGGGAACCAGGAGCAGAAGTACGTGTGCAGTGAAGCAGCAACTCAGAACACGCCGAGACAATCACAATGACCGACTGTGGAAGAGAGTAAGGGCAGGCACTTAAATACACATGAGGATAAAGGGCTTCAACAAGGGACAGCTGTGGATTATAACTAATCAACCACAAAACAAGAGACTAGGGGCAATGAGGGACAGGTGAGGGTAATTACAATCAAACGCTAGGGTCTAGGGCAGAATTGCTCAGTTCCAGTACTGGAGGGCCAGTCTGCAGATTTCACTGCTCAAACATGTCTTATTCAGCACATTCATCCAATGGTGAGGTTTAGTATGCATGTCTGAGCAAAGAAATCTGTAAACTGTGTTGCAGACTGGCCCTCCAGGGCTGGAACTGGGGAACCCAGGCATTGGGCAACAGAGGAGATACAGGGAACATATGTGAAATAATTACCAAACTAGGTAGACACAAGGATAACCAGAAACAGGTACAAATATAAGAACTAATACAGAAATAGTATGAATGCAAGAACTAACAAGGGGGGGAAAACTAAAATATCTAACAAAGGGGAACACTAATGACAGGTCTAGAAAATAATGCGAGATGGGATGAGCAGCGACACCTGCTGGGCAAACGGGGAGATGACAGGGACCAAACCAGACAGGCATATGCAAATAAAGAGCAGGGATTAGTTTGATTTTGTATTTTATCTCATTTTAAAAAACTTGTGTACTACAATGTTTTGGGGCAGGTAAACTCCTATCCCCTACCGTGTGTGCTCTGCAGCTGGGAAGCAAATTATCACGGAGTAAACTCGGAAAATAAGTGTGGGAAGGGGGAGTCCCACGAACCGTTGTTGCAGAAATTTTCTTGTTATCTTAATTGTTTCCTTAGCTACGGTAATGTTTGAACGGCGAATAAAACCAGATAATAGTTTGATGACTCAAAACCATGTATTTGATTCACATACCCGTACTATCGAATACCTTGACATGTCTCGTTTAAATAAATAAATTCTATTTCTTTTTTCTGAGAGGAAAAAAAACGTCAGATTTCGCGCAACTCAGTCAGACCTGCGTTTAAATACGTGATCAGTACCTGCCATGAGTAAGACAGCGCTCGTGGTTACGCAACGCCGAGTCCCTAAAAATCGCCGCATCTCATGGACTTCGGGAAAGTCACGCGAGACCTGCGCCGCCGAGCGAAGGACTGGCAGCGGAGGATCGGAAAGGAAGCGGAAATTTACTGTTTTAGGGGAGAATACAGAGCAGCGCAACCGGGGCAGCGCTCCTATCCAATAAAGTGCTTCTCTTACGCCAAAAGGACGGAGTCCGTTTATTCATTTAGAATATCTGGACCAAGATACGGTGAGTGATCGCCAAATTATCAATTTTACAACATGTTTAGAGAGGAGGATGTGTTTTTCATCATCTGTTGGGGATAGTGTCATTCACAGTTCGATATGAAATTGTAAAAAAATAATCTATGACTGCAACCGTTGTAATCCGGGAATACTTTGTAACGAGGAACCTTCAAATGGATGCGTGGTTGCGGTTTGTGAGCGAAACCAATATGATAGGTCTAATGTTAATTTCATAATGTGCTGATGATTAGGAAAACAGTTAATTGGAAAATACTAAATTACGCCCGTCATTTAAAAGTACCAAATTATAGCGCCTAAAATTAAATGAGTATGATTTTGTTACTGGTTACTTTAGTGACAACTGGGGAGCATCTTACACTGAAGATCCAGCACTGTACAATTAGTACATTTGTCGAGCAAAATCTACGGATCCGGTTTATATTGAAAATACCTTCCCCGCAGGACTCATTTATTGTATCCAATGTTGTAAGTTATCGTTTTTTTTCCCTCAGTAACTGACAAATGTAGGTCAGGGAAAGAATAAATGATTCCTCATTTTTCGTAATATAATTATATGTGTAATCATCTGCTTTTAACGCAGAGATTAAATATATAAAGAAAATTGGGCAACTTCCTGTTATAAGGCTTATACACCTCTGGTCGGACAGCCGTAGAAATGATGAATATCGCTTATTGGCTATTTAAATTTGACAATTCTTAAGAATTCGATGCGAAGAAGCTATATCTGGATACGTCAGGTATAAAATAAAATTCCAGTAATTTATATATCTCGCAGTTAATGTTTATATGAATAATGAATGTGATTCATTTAGAATATACTGATCGATTTAATCATTTTACAGATTTATCATCATAATTAAGTGGCTTAAAAATATTTAAGGTAATAATCGGCTTTACATAATTTTGTGAATGCCTTTTCAGTTTTCTTATCGCCAGAAAAATATTCTACAAATACTCAAGTCAACATACAGACGTATAGTCGGAATGTTTATTTGGTGTGTCCCAAGATATAGCTTTTATTGTCCTTTTAAAGGATGATGCCTGCTAGGAAAGTATAGGAAGGCATTCTTTATATTCCTCTACCTGGTTGCACATCGCTGAGCCTGCATGCCAGTTCAGTACAACCAAGCGGCGGCACATGGGTATGAGACCGCTGTGAAACCGCTGTGAGAGACGCTGAGGTTGTCACATCGGCGCTGACCCGCCGCATGAGGGAGGCTTCGGGGACGGATTTGCTTTTTTTCATGGGTATGAGCGGGGCTACTGGGCGTTGTCATTTCACAGCATTTGATTGGACGCGTCTGACTGCGCTCGTCTGCCATTGGCTGCGCGAGGTGTCAAAAGGATGGTTTCCTTCCTCGCGCTGGGCTGGTTCGCTCCACAATGCTAGTTGCGGCGTAAGGGCGCGGCTCCATCAAACACTTTCTAAAGTGGCGCGTCGCGTGCAATTCTTCATTTTATCCTACACAATTTTAGCAGGGGGCGCTAACTAATGTAACTTTGCACCTGCAGACCGGCGGCTGTGGCGTGAAGAGCTGCTGTAGTGCGGAGAGAGATACCCCGGGTTCGCAGGGCTTGTTGTTTTTCCTCTGCGCTCCCTCCGCTCGCCGACAAAGAGCGCCTCGCCTCGCCGCTCCGCGACGCACCGCACCGCGGCCGCGTACCTGTTACTCCCGCAGCGCACAGGTGTCCAGCGACCCCGCACCATGGAAGCCGTCGCTAAATACGACTTCAAAGCCACTGCGGATGACGAGCTAAGTTTTAAACGAGGGGAAATCCTAAAGGTAGGTACAGTTATCCATCTTCCCACAGTGCCCTACAGAGTTCACGCTCGTATACTAATGATATTGTATAATGTATGTCGTATTTAACAAGCCTGTGTTTAAAACCTTAATTATTTACCTGTATCAAGCCATTTCAAATCGAATTTAATTTACAAAGTAACAGGCACGGTAATAGGGTGACATCGGCATACACGAACCACTAGATTTCTAAATCTAGTGAAGTCACTGTCTAAGTTGACAGACTCGGAGACTTTGGTGGAAAATGTGGGAAATAAATGATAATTGGTGTGGTAGATCAAATGCTGCTTTTGCTGGTGAGAGAAAACGTGAGAAAATTCAGTTATCTGTAGGGAATTGACTAACACGCATGTCCATACCTAGAATTTATGTAGCAGGTATAGTAACGTACTGATGGCTGGTTTCTTTTTATCTGTTATTTTTTGGCGTGCTTACTCTCAGCTCCTTTGCGGTAAATGCACACTGGGTCTAGCTGTGCAGGAGATGATGCAGTCCTCAGGTCTTTGTTAGTCCTGCATTTGTAAACACAAAGGCACACTCGTGATAAGCTGCTCTCCTGTTGACAACAATGTAAAGAAAACAAACGTATAAGCAGCTTGCAGGGTAGATCTGCCATTTTAGTTCGCGTCTGCGCTTGGACGTTATACCGTTTATTTAGTCAGATCTCCTTGGCTAGTCAGGGCAGCGTTTTCCTTTCCTGATAAAAGTAGCTTCTCGGAACTGTTTATGTTTCCAAGAAAAGCCTCTGCCAAAATATAGCAAGGCTTATTTGATAGATTAATCATGTTCTTTTTCTTTAGCAGATATTCTGCATGTTTTCACAACCAGTGTTGGCAACCAATTTAAAATGACTCCTAACCTCCCTTGGCCAGGATATGTGACAGTTTTTAACGGGTGACATGGCTAGAAAAAACAAGTCTGAGTGGCCTGCATTTGGTACCTTTTCCTCTGTTGTGATTGTGTGGTGTTTTAACCATCCGCAGCCTCCCAGCTGTGATGTACCTGGTCCTCCTCAGACCACAGAACTAGTCTCAGTCACTTTTACCTTTTTTCCATCATTGCACATTGGTGATGTGATTAATTTATAAGGTCATAAATCCACTAGAATAAATGTCACGCTATGCAAAGTAATGGAGAGGAATATAGACTTCTTTTGGTCATAAGCTAGATGAGGTATAATTGTAATAAATATCTAAGGTTTTACATAGTGTTATAAGTACAACCATAACATTTACAACCAAGTTAAGAATACCATTTGGGCTAATCTTTCTTTTCCGTTACTTTAAGTACTCTGTTGGGAGGGAAATTGATTGTGTACTCAGTCTGTCACTCCATGATACGCGTGAAGTGATTACCGATGCCCGTGAGCTTGAGTACTAGCAGATAATAAAACATTTCATTTTAAAATACACTATTCCGCTGCTTCACTTTTTAGCTGCATTAGTTGAATAACTTCAATAATTAGTCACTGTTTGAAATGTATAAGGAGCCTTAATTTAAATGTACCATTAGGGCCGGGGCCACAAGCCACTGTAAATACTGTCGCTTTTCATAGTCTCTGTTAATTGTGTAATGATTATGGTCATTTTGTCATGGATACGAGAGAGATTTCTTTCCTCCCCCTTGGAAAGGCTTGTCTTTTATTAGTTGTCTTGGATCTTGCTGTACAGCATCTGGCCCTGCAGTGAAGTTTGCCCTGGTCCGTAGCGAAATGCAGGGGGTAAAAGGTGTGTCGTGTCACTGCCGCTGTCTTAACATGTTATAACGATATGTTCACTTCCAAAGTTGGATAAGATACGCCTTCGGTTGCTGCAGCATGTCTTCTGCGTACTCGAAACATCCGGCTGTTTTTCTCAGTATCTCTCACGTGAGGCGACTTGTTTCATGGTGAGGACCTTTTCGGCGTCATATCCTGTGTACCTGTACGTCCATGGCCTGCAGCATCAGTCCACCAAACCACCACGTGGCTCAGTTCTGGCACAGGTACAGGTTGTGCGATGCACACCGTGCATTGGCCGCCCCTCCTGCAGAACGAGGCTTGAATACTTTATTGGCAAGTGCCCTCTTGCTCCAATATTCCCTTATTCCTTGTTTTTAACTTTTCATTTTGATGTAAAATGGCAGCGGTGAGGAACTACGTCACAGTAGAGGAGCCGGAGACTTGTGTGTGTTTAGTCAAAGCGTTGGGGAGCGTGGGGTCATGTACGACGGGTCCTTATCCTCCTGTCCGTCTTCCAGGCTCTGTATCTCAATAACCATCTTCTATCAGCTCAGATTATTTATGCAAATAAATCCCATCCGACACGACTGACCAACTTTTACCTCACTTTTGCTGCACTTCAGCTACATCTCGTATTTAAGACATCTCTTGTATTAATTGTAATTATAGTGATTATGTGTAATTTTAATAGTTATCGTGGCGCAATAATACCCATAATTAGTACCTCTTAAACTGCATGTAACCTGGTGCCTTTGTTGTCTTGTACTGGATGACTTCCTCACTTGTTTATGATTTTGTAGACAACAGTAACTGTTCCTTTTGCACTTTAGCATGCTTCATCTTACCCTAGACAGTTCTGACACAAAGCTATGTTTCATGGGGTGTGACACAAACATGTCAGAGGTGAGAGCGTGTGAGAAATGGTGTACACTGGTGACAAGTCCATGTTTGGATCTGTGCGCTGTCAGCGGTGTTGTCATGGAGCCAGTATAATATGTGGCATTTAAACATCAGAGAAACAAAAAGAAACTGTGTTTGATGTGGAGGAAAATGGTGATTCCTGCCAGTGGGGAAGAGTTCAGCCTGCCTGACGTGTGACAGGCGAAACTCTCGGAGGCACTCTGGCTGAGGCAGCATGAGGTCGACACCAGAACAGCCAGGAAAGGAAGATAGGCCTCGTCCCCTATTGGTGGTCAGGCGCTTGTCTCTGAAGACTGAGTCTGTTTGTGGGGAGGCAGGAGCTGCAGGTATTTTTTTAACCCTTTGTTTAGTGTCAAACTAGGGAAGAGACTGTGCCACTCAAGGGTTGCTGGAGAAATGGTGTAACTTTAGCTGTTCTGGTTACGTAAGACTGCTGCCGAAAGACTCTGGCAGACAGACTGCTCACCCCCAGGGGCTGCGACGTGTTGCCGCTCGTGTCAGTTAAAGGTTGTAGCGACTCTGTGCTCTGTCAGGTGCCGTGGCTACGCGCCATGAATGTCTGCACCATGCTGACTTCACTGCACTACAGAAGAGCACGTAAGACTGGGCTGTTGCCTGGAGATAAGGGCCTTTGAAAACGGGTGTTTTTTTTTTTTTTTGATTTTTAAATCTCCCTCCTTCAAACTCTGTTGCGAGAGCTGCTGCAGAGAGCAGTCACACTGCCCTGCCCCAGCCCCCCCC
>JAODJU010000095.1:8566289-8577682 GCA_026776725.1 Gnathonemus echidnorhynchus
ATAAAGGCATCCAGACCATCGCTGAAGAATGTAGCAGCCCACCTCGAAGGGGGGGGGGGGGGTCATTCGGCAAACAATGCAGCGGATTTACATCACTGAGAACGCTTGGCATGACAGTGAAAGCTGCAGGCTGGATGGAAACTGGAGAAAACGGAACGGAAGGGAATGGGAGAGGAAGGGAACGGGGAAAAGAGGAGGAGGAGGAGGAGTGGGGAACCCGGAAGCAGCGGCTGAGTCATCCAGAGAGCACATGTCACCTGCAGACTCCCATGGCTGCCTCTGCCCCCCTCCCACTCACTCACGCTGCAGTTTGTTTCCATGCATTCTAATCAGATAAAATGTCAGTGATAATAAATATACATATTTAAGAATGGAAAGGTAAGGAGGGCTTGATGAAGTGGGAGGAGAGTCTTCAGTGTACAGACGAGATCCGCCTGGGCGTTTGTGCATCAGCTCTGGGCTCTGTGAATAAAATCCATTTATATAAACAGTATATATAATTATAAATACACATTTGTACGTATGAGTATATATGTGTACTGATGGCCACACCGTTGTTTGCGTTTCTTTTTGTCGCAGTCTGTCCCCAAACCCCGTTCCTTCTCTTGATGTATTTTACTGTAACCTCTGTTCCTCCTGCTGTCTGTGGGCAAGGCCGTCCGGCTGATTTGGAAATCGCTCTGGATCCCCGAAGCGCCTTTACGGAAGGTGGCGGGGGCGCCTTTTAAAGCAGGGACTATTTTCCGACTCGTGGGGAAACCTGAAGCCTCTCTCTCTCTCTCTCCCTCTCCCTCTCCCTCTCTCTCTCTCGCCGGCCCTCTCGTCAGCGCATGCAGCGCCATCTCAGCGCTGGCCGTGAGCCGGCCGGTGCCACGTGGGAAAGCTCTGCCCGCTCGGCCCGCCGTGCCCATGGCGGCGACCCTGTTAGGAGGAGGTCGAGAATGCAGCAGATTTTACCCCCAGTCCCCCCACCCTGCCTGCTTCTCTCTCATGGAGCGACTCGGCGTACACTGCCGTCAAATTAACCATTTCCTTATTTGTGTTCATAAGTACCTATAAAATGTGCTCATGTGCGTGTTTGTGTGTGTATGTATGTGCTCATACATACGCCCTCATGCCGTTTAACACGTGCGTAACAGTCACCAGTTTAATCTGGTGAGTCGCCATCCCAAGAGAGGAATCGTGTCATTGGGGTCTGCGCCCTCAGACCAGTGTGTGTGCGTGCTTGCACTCACATGCCATTTCCTGTCCTCTCTGGAATATAGTGCCTTTTCTAAGCGGTGATTTCAGTGTGTCCGGCCTGCTGAGCGTGCCCCACGCAAGCCCTGTCTAAAAAAGAAACCCCCTCCTCTTAGCTGCTGTACACATCATTTTATTTATGGCTTCTGCACTGTCCCCCCCCTCACCACACCCTGTCTTTGATCAGTCTTTGTTTTTGTTCTGTTAATAAAAAAAAATAATGATGAAATTATAAACAGATACTGTGTTTGAGTGTTAGACCATTTTGGTTGTTTTTTTTGTGTTCTGACTTAGAAGCCAAGGGCTTAACTTATGGTGTCATGTTTTAATACCTTAATGTATCAGGTTTGTCCAATTGTACTCTGTCCAGATTTAGTTGTGGTATATGCAGTTTGATCATATCCGAGTGCATCTTGAAAACAGGCTGATGTAGTGTCTTCCCGCCCCCGCCCCCGCCCCCATCACAGAGGCTTTTAATAAAAGTGACGTACATATAAAGTAGGGTCAAAAAGTCCCTGGAGCAAATGAGGGTTTAGGTACTTATTCCAGAGTCAAATGGTGAAACCACTTTGTAGGCCCTGGGTTTTGAACTAGCAACCTTCCATTTACAGACCCAGCTTCCAAACCTGTGGAACCACATGCCATCTGCTTATGCTGAGGTGTCTCCAGAGGTGCTATCACAGCGGTCAACTCTGTGCTCCTCCAATATGTTTTCGGCCCAGGGAAGATGACAGTTTGTATGAAGACCTCCAGGACCAATAGATCTCCACTTTCCTTGGGTCCATCAGTGGCATCTTTCCTAGTCCTTGTACATCCCAAGAAGTGAAACCTACCCTCTGGATTGAATGGAAGGAGAATTATGTCATTTTGATTTGTTAGCTCAGTAAATCTGGCCCGCTTGCTATTTTGTGCACCTCCAAAATGTTGCATGTGGCCTAAAGTGGTTTATACCCTACTGTTGGCTTGCTTCTATATGAGCACATATGTGTCTCTGCATATATCCACAGAAGCTGGCCAAAAGATGGAAGCACCAAGTGAAAAGGGGCTTAACGCATGAAGCAGCTAGATTATAAGAATGTCAGCAGTAGGTTACAGCTGTGTGGGGCCTCACAATCAGCATTTTGATTAGCAAGTTTTTGAAGCAACATGAAGGAGAAAAAACACCACAGAAACTCAAATTATTGTCAAGGGGAACTGAGCGTTGAGGCTCACCGACTGAGATGGACAGACAACTTACCAGATCCTAAACAAAATGAAAGTATGGCCTCAAAACTTACCACAGAACTGTCACAGCAAAAACTACAGCGTAAGCTTCACAAGGTTGACAGTTATAGTAGTAGGACTGTCATTCAGAAACTCTCTCTATCCAAGGCTAATGCACAACAAGAAACCAGTTGTTTTGTCTACCCCTATGTATATATGCTTACATAGATATAAGCTGTTTTATTAGTCATGTACAAGTGCACTGGAATTCTTATTTAAACATTTAGAGGAAAAAAAGTTATTTCTCATTCTTTCTTCTGGAGCATCACTTAAATTTATTCCAGTCTGTCCCTGTACACCTTTACCAAGGTGAAGGACTTCCATGAAAGGACAAACCAGACCTCCAGTGGTCTAACGAAGCTCTGCTGTGCGGAGTTTGTACAGTAAGTCAGGTCATAATCATTGGTCTCACTGATGTGGGTGATACTGTGGTCAGATGGGTTTCTATCTTGAACCTTTAATCAGTAGCTGAAATTATTTTTCCTGTTATTTTATTCAGCTCACTGAGCTTAATCGTCTTTGTGGTTCTTGTGAAGGGTAAGTTGATTGCTCCGAAATATTGCATTTCTGCTCTTTCACTCCTGCAGCTTCCCTTTTTTCCTGATCTGGATCTCTCCTGTCGGAGTCAGATGGTACACACCTTTTCTGAAATTTCTTGTCTGTGGGATGGAGCTGACCGACCCATTCTTCTAGGTTTAATGAAGTGTGGTCTCTGTGAAAGCCAGGATGCGTGTGTGGTGAGGCATAGTGTGTATTTGGGAAGTTAATGAGTTATTTTAGCTGTGCTTTTGCCCTTGGCTGACCTTGAGCTCATGCTGGTTGATTTTATTCTTCCTGTTCTTACAATGGAAGGTCCCTGAGATCTACAATGTTTACCAGTTTGACCTGTAGTTATTTCTCAATGAGCTAAAGTAAAAAGTGTAGTACACCTGCAATACGGCGATGTGGTTATAATAAAGGTACTAATGAGATTCGTTAAACTTGTTCTCGAAAAACATGTTCTTGATTCTGAGCACTTCTTTATGTAAAGGGCATTAAGCAGTAACCTATAAGTACGCCTAATGGTTGTTAAGCTTCTGTAGCTTATTCAATGCAAGATATATACGTGCGCGCACACACACACATACAAACATCCAGAGTTTACATTTAAACAAATATATAAGAAGAGAATAAATCATACACTGTTATAAATTAAAAGTTTTAATGATTCTGTTTTAATACTTAGGGGCTCCTCTTTGCACTGTAAGGAGCCTTATAGCACCCTCTGATGTTATTCAAAACGTTTTTCATTTGGAACCATTTCAGTCAAAGACGTTCAATAAACGCACCTTTAAACGAAAGGGACCATGTCGCGAGACGTTTACTAAAATGTAAAAAAAAATGTTTCAAGTTGAGAGCGAAGTTCGCGAAAAACATACAAGTCATAAGCTGGCAGCCATCTGTTCTATCACCAAACAAGTCAATAAAACAACACGCCAGATAAAATGTTCAAACTTTGTCGCTAATTAGATCGCTAATACAGGCAGTGATATTTACAGCTAACTTTTGTAGCTACGGCTCTTGTTATCCCTCTGGAACTCCGCCATTTGAGTGTCCCTGTGTCCCTCCATACGCAACCGGCACATCCTGCCCTACCCTCGAAGGGAATGTAACGTAGGCCTCTCAAATAAGTATAAAAATAGCCAAAAATATAGCGGCGACTCATTTCTCCCGTGTTACTATACAGGGCTTTTGCTCGTTCCTCATACGTACAGCTCTGACTCCTCGGTCCAGTTGGCCATGAATTATAATTGCACAAATTTTGTTAAATCATTTGAAAAAAAAAACAAGATCGATAAGAATAGCAATAGTTTTTTTTACATGTGTTAATGACATTAGTTGCTTTAAAATATCTATATTAGTTCACTGTGCAGTAACAATTTGTATATGGCAGGTTATATACTTAATTTGATGGAGGTAGGGTTACGTTTCTTTCAAGCACCTCGAGCCCGATAAAATCTTCAAAATACCACTTTTTTGATTTTTTGAAAAAAAAGTTAATTTCCTAGAGAAAACCGACGCCACAAATATGACCTGCTGACTCAGCCTGAGTTATTTTTGTTATTCCCGTTACCAGTAATCTCAATTACAATGTGTTATGCCAACATACAAATTGGCACAATTAATGTGAGCACATCAAATAGTAATACAAACTACTGCGAAAGATTAAAGATAAAAGGACGCGAAACCGTTGTGACACGGAGTGACACTTACCCTGCGAAAGGACGCGGAGCCAGAGCGGATCCGCGGCCAGAGCGCGCATCGGAGGGGGCGCAGATGGCACTTGGCACGCAGGGACGCGCTTTTACACTGACAGACCTTTGTCAGAACATGAAGCCATACTGGCCTTTTGAAGGACTTCCAAAACTTACAAAACATTTAAAATTGGCACATACCACCACCCCTCCAACTGAGTTATTAATGCAAATATCTCGGTTATAAATTGTCATTTAAAATCCTCTTTTAAGATTATTTTAAGATCACGTGTGATCACTATAGAAGCCATTAGTAATGGAATGTATGCCGAATTTCCTCTGTGTACTTTTGACTGTGATCCGAGAATGTGCCTGTCGTCCTTCTGACCCATCTGTCTCCCACAACCGATTATCCTCTACAGGGCTGAATTAAACTGGACCCATTCGGACTGATATGTATGAACAAAAAAATGAACGAATCTGTTGTGTTCTATGCGTACGTTATTCGGGTTTTACGGACGCAACAAAATCGCTATGCATGATACGTATTATTCTTAAAGTCAGTACGATATGACGTCTTAATATTTTTTCCCCATCTTTAAATTTCTGAGGAATTACCAAACGGGATCTAGGCACCTAACATCGCAAGGTACATCGTCTTAGGAAATGCTAACGTTTGCGTTTATATTTATGATGGTGAAACTATGAGGATCGTGATTAAGCTAATCTTAAGAAGCTCTACGTGTTATAACGCATTTGATGCCGCACGTATAACTGCATTATATAATTTATTATACTGAATGGCGATTATTAATATAGTGTCTTGTCATTGCTAAATTCTAGAAGAACTAGACAGATCAGAGTAGTGGCCAAGGTCAATTTCTGTATTATAAAGGTGTCCATCTTTCTAACAAATCAAACGAGCAACAAACGACGAGTTTTTTATATTTCCCACATGGCATCGCGATAGGTAGATGAAGGCTGCCTTGGCCACCTTTCTGCGGAGGGAGGAAGTGATTTAACAGATTAGAGGAGAGGCGCTATGGGAAAGATGATGACGGAGAATCGCAGACCAGCTGGCGCTGAGAAGTAAACTCATGCTGTTCAGCTGTTTTTACTCCAGCAAAAATAGACCTCGCAGATCGTGCACCGTCGTTGGTTTTGTTTTCAGTAACCAGCCACTTCGTCGTTCGTGTTGCCGATGATTTGCTTAAAATCCTGGTAATTGCAGAGGCCGTAAATTGCTGGCGATTTACGAGAATCCGATAAGCTGCGTGTCAGGTACGGCGAGTCTACAAATATGCGTCGCTCAGGCATTTAGGAAACGTGATTAATCGATGCGGAGCGTGTCGGCTGAGCAGTCTGTGTATTCGGGGTATGGTGATGAAGGCTGCTGTGTACGTGTTAAAGAAGAAGGTAGCGGACCTACAGGTGGTCGACGAAAATGGGGAACGAAAGATGGCACGTTAGGGGTTTACCGTCGTGGATGCACATCACGTGTATTTAGTAGGTGTTTGGGAGGAAAACGTTTAATCAACCTTTTTTTTAGTTTTTGCGTTTATCCATTTTGCCGCGTAACTTAAGCAAAAGTATTGTACTGTTTGCACATTCCTTTTCTGGTTTATTCAGTAAACGCCTTTGCGTATGCAATTGTGTTTGTGTAGGTTGTCGGTGATATTTGGACGACATGGAAGATTCTGCTAAAGAGTACGTGATCCAGTCCTTTGACAAGGAGATCCAGTATCTCCTCAAAACGTCACTCAAAGGTTAGGTCTTTGAAATGAAGCAGCGAGTGAGAGAGCTTGGTTACAATACACTGAAAAATGACTGGTGATGTTGCTGTTCACAAAAAAAAATATTTGCTGTATAGATTCTAATATGTTATTGTGTGCATTTTGTGTCAGAGCCCAGTAAGGTGGATTTAGAGAGAGTTTCCAACATAATTGTGGACCAATCTCTGAGAGACCCCAACTTTAGCAAAGAAGCGGGCCGAATCTGCCACACCATCGTCCAGGTGAACTTTTGGATGGAAACTGAGAAGAGTTGACTGTGAAGTGTCATATTCTAGTAATTTAGCAGCATTTGGTAAAGAAAAATGGGGGGAAAAAAGTGAACAATTTTGCTCCCCCTGCAGGCAGAGGCTAAGGAGGCCAGTGTCAGTGCCAGTGCCTTCCGCCGCCACCTGCTAAATCGATTGCAGCGGGAGTTCATGGTCCGGGAAGAAACTCGCAACCGCTCCGTTCAGGAATGGGTCCACTTTGTGACATTCCTCTGCCAGATCTTTGACTGTCTCAAGGTAACTCTCACAAATGGTGAAATGTAGCCTTTTTAGGAAGAGATGCTCGTCCAGTCATCTTATTCACGTGTTAAGTGGCAGCCTTTCCTCTGAAGTGTTAAGGTGCTCTCTGACCTGTAATCGCTGACACTGCTCAGGTGAACGACGTGCCCATGGTGGCCCTCGTGCATCCCGTGTACGACTGTCTGTTTCGGCTGGCCCAGTCAGACTCGCTGCAGAATGAGGAGGAGGTGAGCATATCTCTTTCAGTCTCACTGGTCGCGTGTGGGTGTGGCAGGTCTTTACATCCCTGCATGCTGACTCGCACACATCTGTGCCTCTAACTCCTACCTCAGGTCGACTGCCTCGTCCTGCAGCTGCACCTCATTGGCAGGGAGCTGGAGGCCGTGAGTATGCAGCGCATGGATGACCTCTTCCACCGCCTACGCGACAGCTTCCTGCTGCACAATGGTTTGGGATCCGTGGTTCGGCTATTCCTACTGGAGATCCTGGAGTTCCGGGCTGGGGGGTGGAGCCTCAGTGACTCGGCACGCCAGTACTACTACAGCGAGGGGGCAGACTGAGAGCCTGGTGTTGGGGAGTGGGGGTTGTGGGTCATAGGTTCTGACAGCCGCCTGTCAGTTTGAGCCAATAGAGTGATAGAGGTTTGTTTTGAAGCGGCCATTTTGATTTTGGAAACTGGCTTTGTCATGTTTGTGATGGGCTACCAGTCTAAGTGTCGTTTGGTGCTAAAGTGGGTGGTGTGGACGGCAGTACGGTAGGGTGGTGGATGTCAAAATTTAAGGAAGTTTCTGGTCATTTCAGTTTTGGTGTTTTTGCCGTACGAAGAAGAGGTGCGAATATTCATAACTTGGCTGAACAGTACTAGTATTCCGTACTGACTTGTGACAGTGGTGACTATTGAGCCAACTGGATTAATAGGAGTGTAAACCAGGAAGAACAAATCTCAGTTTTCAACAATGGAAGATTTGTCAGTGGGAGTGTGGTTTCATTCTCTTTCAAATGCTCAATATAAATCCAGGACATTTACAGTGGGGGAGGCACTCTGCTACCAGTTTGACAGTGGGTCCTCGTTGGCAGGGGGGCACAAATTGGCAGGTCAGATTAGTCCCAAGACAGAGAAAATGAAGACTCCTTGCTCCTAAATATGACTTTTGCAAAGTTTCAGTACCCAGGTTTTCTAATTGAAGAGTACTGGTTAAGTAATATGTTCTCACTCCTGTAATATACTGTACTAACAGCCAGCAATTAGAACGCTTTGGGGAATTGTGAGTGTGTTAAACTGTTTGTTTGGTTTTTGCTTAATTTGGATATATTACAGGTTGCATTTGCAGTGACTCGGAGCTTCCCAGTAACAATAGGTGACTCAATCTTCACATGGCAAAACTTAGTACTTTGGTACTCAGAGCAGTAACATACTGCAGTAATCACTGTGGAACTCGCTTGGTTTACGCCCATGTAAGAATCTAGACAATCCTAATGGTACGTACAGTATGACAGCCAGTGTTTTCTGCTGGTTTTATGGCCTGTCTGAATCCCTGCATTGCACTGAAACTCAGGGCATTACTATGGTATCTCAGTGGAACCACTAGTTTTGAAATATTGTTTGGTTTGAAAGCATTTGTGCTTTAGTTGTATACAGCTTTCATTTATAGGCATGGAAACTAAAAGGTACTTGATGTTACGTTGTCAGAATGCTGTGCAGCCATACGGTAATCGGTTGGACTTAATCTTTGAATGTTCTAGTTTGAAATCCTATGAAAAAATTATTTAAAATAAAGCAGCATATATTTTGTTTGACAGAGAAAAAAAGTAACTGTAAATTTTGGACATCCTTGCAAGTAGGTGTATTTCCAGATTAAGGTTCAGTATGTGTCCAGGCAGAATCAGTGGGTATTAAGATGTCCGTGGTAGCTGGGAGATTTCAAACTCGTATGTTCCGGCGAGTTCTGCAGAAAGTCCAGCATCTACTACTGTCCTATTTGTCTTCAGCTGTCAACTTGCTACCACGACCACAGCTTTTTTTTCTTTCTTTCCTACTGAAGTCTACCTGATGTATCTGTTACGAGTTGTTACTAATGGTATTTGATGGGACATCTGAAATCAGAGCTTCATTCACACTGGTTTGAGAAGGACTCAGAAACACAGGGTTAAAAGAGAGATGTCAGCATTTTCACCAGCAAAAATAAATGCCTAGTTGTCAGCTATGAGGTTTTGTGAAGGACCAACAGCTGAATCGCACTGTTAAGTGAGACTTAAAATAACAAATGTTACACCTTCACAGAACAGCTTTCAGTTATAAAGCAGTATTTTTATAGAAATGTCTGACTGGATTTTGTTGTACCAAACATTTATGCAAAATAAGCAATGTTATTCAGAAAAGTTCTGCTCTTTTTCTTGACATTCCAAAAAAAATAAGGTGATGCTTATGAAGACCTTGTTGCTTGTGGCTTTTTTTTTTTATTTACAACTTCTAGAAACCGTAGAAGTTACATCCATATCCCACAGATGCTAGGAAAAAAATCTTTTACTGATTCATGTGGTGTAACCCACTATGTAAAAGTGGGAAATGAAGTCTTCCAAGGTGATCCAGGATGAAAGTCCCTGTTCTTTGCCTGCAGTACCATCCTGTAATGACCATACCGCCCTTGCGTGGGGATTCTGGTGACGTCCTTTGGGCATAAAGGTTCTGCTACCACCAGCGGTAGTGGGCGAAGGCTCTGTTGGCCTCTGCCATCTTGTGAAGCTCATACTTCTTCTTGATGACAGGACCCTCACTTGAGAAGGCAGTCAGCAGCTCCTGCGCCAGCTTCTCGTCCATGAGCGTCCGCCGATGCTTGTTCTCCCGGCACTCTGTGATCAGCCACTTCATGGCGAGGAAGCGCCGCCGGTTGTCTGTGAGAGGGGTGGGCACCTGGTGCAGGTCAAGAGGTCAAGGTCATAATAAGCAAACATGGCTATTTCTGTAACTGTGGCGCTACTGCAACACTCCTCGTGGCCCCCAGACTGATCCTGCTGCATGTACCAAATGGCTTCAGACCATTCTGCTTATAATCACGACGCGTTGATTTAAACTAACTCTTCACCTACCCCGTCTTGCTCTACAAGCCACAGATACAAATGTAGGTGATGGAAAGACTGGCAGTGAAGCCACCTGCAGTGAAGCCACCTGCAGTGAAGCCACCTGCAGTGAAGCCACCTGCAGTGGCACCCATGGAGCTGAGGGTTAAGGGCTTTGCTGAAAGGCCCATAGACTTGACTATTCTGCCGAGGTCGGACTTGAACCAATGACCTTCTGATCACAGGCACAGAGGCTAAGCCCACTGGGCTATACACTGCCCCCATATTTTTACATATGTCCACCCACCAGCACACTTAAAAAAAAAAAAGTTCAACAGACCTACACATATTTCACCTCAATATACACAAACAGGAAAATACTATATACCTGGTAGTACTTGCCCCCTTTCTGGACGCTAACCAGACCAATAACTGGCTTACAATTGGCCAGTGCCTGGTGGAAGATGATATACGGGTTGCATTCTATAGTAGCCTTCTGGGCATCAGGGGTTTTGTGATACTTCTCCACTTGTTTCCTCTTGATGTTCTCAAGTGTCTACACAGGGGAAATGGGTGAATAGGTCAGTCACATGACGACAGCACAGCCCACTGCAAAACTGACAGTTCGCCTCTTCCATACCTGTAACATGATACTCCTGGCTAGAATCTTGTTGCCATCTTTCATCATCATGTTGATAAATTTGCTGTTAACACAGAAGTGGGGTGTGAAGAAACAGCACTAATCATTAATTTTCAAAAGAAAATGGTAAAGCAGCATTCCACACACATGCACACACACCATGATACCTAATCATGGGGTCACTGAAGCCAGAGCTGTGAAGTGAGGCTGCTGCTGCTTTGATGGGCCTGACAACTTTCAGTTCCTGCTCCTTCCTCTGTTCTGCCGTGAGATCCGTTTCTGGGATGTTGTACACTTCCTTCCGAACCTCTGGCTCCAAGTAATAAGGATTATACCTGCTCCATCTGACCTGGAACAGCCTAAGACATGACACCTCAAACTCACCACTGCATACTGCACACATGAATACTGCTTAAAAATGCAAAGAGCATGAAAATGTGTGTGTGTGTGCGCACGCACTGTGGTACCCTTAGAACTAATAAGAATGTTTAAAATTAAATTCACAGCAATGTTACACAAGCAGGTATCTACCAAAATAGGAAGGAGGAAATAGGAAATATGAAGTGACTTCATAGCATGTTTGGCCACCATGACTTAAAAGAAAAGCCTCCATAACTTCAGGATAGATAGGAAGTCTGCAGGATGTAGTGTCACCCCCCTC
>JAODJU010000095.1:8577782-8589471 GCA_026776725.1 Gnathonemus echidnorhynchus
CCCCCCCCCCCCCCCCCCCGAAATCCCATCATTTAATATTTACGGTGCTGTGCTAGTGATGGAATATATTTCAAACAACATTCCAGAAATCCTCGCAGGAGTTTTCTAAAGGGGTGTGAGGGAGAATCAAAGGTTTGAACTCTTTTTCATGTTAATGGCTTCATTCACTGCACAATTGTGCTCTTTTTACAATGTCTCCTTGATAGTCCATGTAAATTAAGGAAAAATGCATGCACTTTTGTCCACAGCTTTCCCAAAGGTGATATTCTATTAGAATCACCTTAGTGGTGAGCCCCTGTCAGAAACTTTATTGTTAGGTTACTCCCAAACCTTGCCAACAATCGGGTCTCTCTCAAAGTCTCTGAAATCTTTCCATTTTGGAATGGTAGATAAAGTAATCGCCTGCCATTTTCATATATAACCCTAAACCTGCCGGTATTTTTTTTATAACACCGGAACCTCAAAGATTTGGAATCGCCTGTTCTCACCATGCTCCGCATCTCTAGTTTCTGGAATGGCTGGCAAGTATTTTAAGTCCAAGAGAATGGTACGCTTTCAAAAAATTTCAAAATTAATTATTGCCGTAATAATTAATTTATGATATAAATCGTAAAAGGTTTGATAAAAAATTTTTTGCGAAGGTCAAACTAGAATCGAGATGATTTCGAGAGAGGCAGCACGAGGTATCTTTGGATGGAGTGGCTAACAAGCTACATATCAAATATAATTTTCAATCGACATCATCAGCAATTACCGGACACAATAGAAATTATACAGCCACTCAGTTACAAGCAAGCTACTGTACCAATAAGGGACACGATTCACAGAAAGAATCAGTGCCGCTTCCACCCTCACTACGTCTTTACTGTCATTTTTCCCTGTACTCGAAGAGCGTATTTTATCACATATATCCATTCAGCAAACATATGCATTTAATATTCATTTTGTAAACATATATTTCTAAACATAAGGATACATTTACTTAAAAACAATCATTTTACCTGGGCGTCCATGGTTTCAATAACGTTGCTGTCACCGCAGCCATCTTGGTTTTTGAAAGGACCCAGGTGAGGGCTGCCAAAACACTGCCTGATCTTCTGCTCCAATTCGCTATATCGGCAAATTTATTTATTTACTTAATTTAACCATACGTATGTTATAATTATTAAAAGACAATAAACGTACTAACATTACAAGGACATCTTTCTATATTATTTTTTTCTGAGGCTCACAGATGGGAGTTCGGGTGAATGGAAAACAAACTGTGTCGTCATCGGCGTCGCCATCACGAGGGGTTTCAGCGTTTATCGAATATGGCGGATCCGGAAGGGGAGTCGTTGGAGTCTTGGCTCAGTGAGTACCTGTCACGCAATGGACATTTAATGATTGTTTTCAGGCCTGCTGTTGTGTTGGGCATGAAACGGATCTTGTGCGCATAAACAGATGCGTGAACGAAGCCGTTACATTGTGTCAGAATTAAGATTGGGTTTGATAATGTTGACAGCTGTGAAATTCATTTTTCTCTGTGTTTGTAAAGCGGGAAGCGCAGGTCGTAACACTTAGTTAGCTTGTTATTTGCTGTTAGCATTAAATAGTCCTGACAGTAGATAGATATATATATATTAGTTTATATGATTTTTAATTGTGCGCAGTGAGGAAGAGGAATAAAATGCCTGGGATTTGGCTGAGTAACGAGGTTACCATGATCGACTGGACGGTACTTTGACGTGGTTCCTGCCCCCTCAGTCAGTTAGTGTTGGAGCGCTGCAGCTCACAACTCAGTTTTTTCGATGCCACACATTTTGACAGCTGCAATAAATTATACCAAAGCCTGTACTGATTCACCCTGAAAGTTGTTTTGTGAAATTTGTATCTGTCTTTGAAATGTGTATCAGTCTTCACCAGTGAAGTCGGGCGGATTGGACCGGTATTGCTGGCTAATTAACCACCTACCTTGGCACAATGTGTATGATGCTATCACCACCATGCCATATAATATAACCCCGTTTTAATCTTTAATCATTTAAGACACACGCATCGTATTGATTATGTGCTAATCTTATCGTAGTAAACATATCTTTTTTGTTGTACTTACTGCAAGGGAGTGACGTGAAACACATTAATTTTATGCCCTTTTGTGAAAACAAGCACTGTGATGTGCACTAGTCACATCTAAGTTAGACTGCAACACGCTATAGCATTAACTGTTTTATGGTTAATGGCATGTAATTGCATTTTATTCCAGCATTGGCATCGGCCCCCTGCTTTGAGAATCAAATCTTAAAATTAGGATTTTGCCATTTTGTTAATTTGACTTCATATGTCGGCCCCTGGAGGTTGGGAACCCCTTTGAGTCTGGCTCCTCCCGAGGTTTCTTCCTTCTCTGGAGCTTTTCCATACCACCAGCTCTCTTGCCTCTGGCTTGCTTTGGGGGAGGGGGGGACTTCGGGTGGGGATACAGTAAAGTGCTTTGAGACAATGTGATGTGAATTGATTTCTTTTTCTGGTTAAAATCAGAACTATGATTATTGAAGAAGTTAGAAGCAGTAACTTTTAAAATAACTTTTCTCCACAGATAAAGCCACCAACCCTTCCAACAGGCAGGAAGATTGGGAGTACATTATAGGATTCTGTGATCAGATCAACAAAGAATTAGAAGGGTGTGTATCTAACGACACTCCAGAGGGTGTGATAGCTTGATGACATAAAAGCTTCCCTTTATTATAAATTTAAAAGAATGCATGTGATGATTGAATTTATCTGTTGAATAGCCATTTCTTTTACCCACTTTTGGACTGTTTCTTGCCCATATGATTTTTAAGTCAGCCATCCATCCATTTTGCTTACCTTTTTTCAGCACAGAGATGCAGTTATTCTTAAGTTATGTTAATAATAATACTAGATTTGTTTTATGTTGTCGGTATTTAAAGACACTTTGTACGTCTTTCCAGTCCACAGATAGCGGTCAGGTTGCTAGCTCATAAAATTCAGTCTCCTCAAGAATGGGAAGCAATACAAGCCTTGACAGTAAGTAATTACAAACGTAAAAATGAGCTTAATTTTCTGTCAGATGCTCCAGGTTTAAAGTGTATCTCACTTTTGCAGGTTTTAGAAGCCTGCATGAAAAACTGTGGGAGAAGGTTTTATAATGAAGTTGGAAAATTTAGATTTTTAAATGAATTAATAAAAGTTGTCTCACCTAAGGTAAGCCCTCATTCTTGTTGTCTAAGTGTTGGTTCCCTGTGATGTGCATTTGTGTCAGGAGAGTAATTTTGGGGCGTGTCTTTCTGTTGCCTCAGTATCTAGGTGACAGAGTATCAGAGAAGGTGAAGATAAAGATCATTGAGATGCTGTATAGCTGGGCTGTAGCTCTGCCTGATGAAACCAAAATAAATGAAGCTTATCAGATGCTGAAGAGACAAGGTGAGGCTTTTGCCTTAAATGCTTGACCAATATTTACAAACGTTTGTTAGTAATACTGTGCTTTCGCTTTTTAGGTATCGTCACCACAGATCCAGAAATTCCTGTGGACAAGACTCTGATCCCATCTCCCCCTGTTCGTCCCAAGAACCCTATATTTGAGAATGAAGAGAAAAGCAAGGTGCGTGAAAGCCAGATGTGCACAGCAGGAGGGCAGATGGGTGTGTGTGTGAGATGGTGGAGATCGCTGACAGCCACCTGTTTTTGCAGTTGCTTGCGGAGCTTCTGAAGAGCAAGAACCCAGAGGACCTGCAGGAGGCCAACCGACTCATCAAGAACATGGTGAAGGAGGTGAGACTCTGGCCCTGCGTCACATGGTACCTTCAGGATAGCAGCTCTCCAGCTTGACGGGCTGCTGTTGCATGAGGCTTACCCAGCTGGGCTGCGACTGTTCCTCCAGGATGAGGCCCGTATGCAGAAGGTGACAAAGCGTATGAACACCCTGGAGGAGGTCAACAACAATGTGAAGCTCCTCAATGAGATGCTGTCCCATTTCAACAGAGAGGAGTCCTCTGATGGAGACAAGGAGCTCATCAAGGTGTGGTTTCCCTGACAGTAGATTTGAAGCATTTTTTTATGCTGAGCTCTGTTCTCAGTCTTATTGTCCCCTTTAATTGATTCAAGATTCAAAACTTTGTCATGTGTACAAGTACAAGTGCAATGAAATTCTTAATTGTTTTCCTCCCTGCAGACTTAGGCAGCATTGAACATAGGGCACAGTCAACTATATGTACAATAAATACAACACGATAGATACTATATACATACCATAGATACAATTTATACAGTATACACACAATATATACTATATATACCCATATACAGGTACATAATATTTGTATATTCTCAATATGAAGTTGTACAGAAAGTTCTTATGAAATTATGAAATCCAGACTAATGTAAAGATTTTGTATGAAAATATTATTTGTTTGGAGTTGATTTATCATATAAACATAGTAAAGGATCAACATATTTGGAAATATTGGTGGACAACGAAGTTTGTTAGCTAAGTAACTGATTTGGAGGATATGCAGATATGGAAGTAACCGGGCACCAGTTTAACCAATCAGAGAGCCATTTGTCAGGGTGCACTTTTGGTGGCCCTTTCTCTTATAAAAATATGTATGGGTCAATAAACCATACGCCAATATGAAGGGAACTCTGGAGGGCACCAGAAATACTGCTACACTTGCTCTTCACTGTGTTGAGGGCTATAAAACCACTGCAAAATATTGGAATTCTTCAGTTGACTGAAAGATTCATGGTCTCTATATAAAGGAAATTGAAGATGTCCCAAAGAGCCCCAGGAAGCACATCTGTTTTAATGAAAGGCTGGGCTGGAGAAAATCTTTGCTCTCTTAAGGGTATTAATTTAGCAGGATATTGCCTTGTGGATAAACTGGCCACATAAATATTCCCAGTAGTCAGGTATAGTGGTGAGTATGTCATAACTTGGCTTTTGTTTTTCTGAGTTTGGAACGTGAGTAGCTTGGCTTTCTAGACAGAGCATAAAAACAGAGTCAAAACAAATATTCTGGAGAGAATCTGGCCCTGTGTCCGTCAAATGAACTTGCACAAAATTGAGTACTGTAACGTCAAAGATCCGAAACATTCCTACAAATCTTTTGAATGGCAGATTAAGAGATTAATGGGCAAGTCAAAGTCCAGACCTCAGCTGTGCAGAAATGTTGTGGCAAGCCTGAAGCAGCCAGTTCGTGTAGGACATCCCACAAACCCTGGAGCAGTTGATGAACAGTCAGCAAGAATCAACCAGCAACCGTACTTACATATGGGAGAAGATTTATTCCCTGTCTTTGTTGTACCATAGCTTCTTGAATTCAGAAGTTTACTTCTGTCTCATAGACATGTTTGCTTTATTACGTTTGAAAGTTTGTTGGGTGTCAAATGAAGATTGCGTGACCTTAATTTTTCTAATGTTACAAAATGCTTCAGATGTTCATGGAGCACTGTACCTCAATGACTCAGTAACCTAAATATGACCCATGTTCAGTGCAGTGAATTGGCATTGTGCATTCTTTGGCAGATTCTGAACTGGGAGTGTCTATATTGTGGTGAAAACTGGTAGGTCTAGTGATGCCTTGCCCCTACCATAAACCACAGGTCTTCAGGTCTAATCCGGGATGGTGACAGCATATGCAGAACTTCCAGTTCCTTTTTGACAGCTGACAAATACAATGCTGGGGAAATCCCCTGAAATAAGTTGTTGGAAAAGAGTTCATTTCAAAAGGGTGGTTGTACTTTAGACAAATAAAAACTCACTGGAAGTGTATCACTCAGGTTCCGATGCACTTTAATGGTGCACAGACCCCTGTTGTTGTGTCAGCAAGGCAATTTAGAAGGGCCATGTAAAAATTGCAAGCTGACCTTTATTTTTCCGTCAATGTTGCAGGAGCTTTATGATCGGTGCGACAAGCTTCGCCGTACTGTCTTCAAGCTGGCCACCGAGACGGAGGACAATGACAACAGCTTGGGTAAAAAAAAAAAAAAAATTATAACAACAACAAATAGTAAGAGATGAGATACCATTTGCCACCACAGTGTGAGTGCTGTCACTCTCAGCAGGCCTCCAAGCAGTATCTCACCTCTTGTAGGAGACATCCTGCAGGCAAGCGATGATCTGTCCAGGGTCATCAACTCCTACAAGAAGACCGTGGAGGGACAGTCTGTTAATGGAGAAACTGATGTTCTGGGGACAGCACTCACACAAAGTAAGTGCATCCAGGCTAAAAGTGTAAAAAAAAAATTAAAAATCGCATATACAGCTCTGGAAAAAAATTGAGAGACCACAGTAAAATATTCAGTCTTACTCATTTCTCAATGTATGTGTATGTGCCTATGTAAAAGGGCTTCTTCTTTGCTTTATGGGTCTTCAGTCTTGCTTCTAGGAGCCTTGTCCTTGCAGTGCACTTCATACCACTTAATATTTGAAGGTCATTTGAGGTCATCCTCCGACTTATGAGGCGCTGTCGGATAATTTATTGGTCATCTCTGGCAACTACTGTCTTAGAAACTTCAAGCCTGGAATCATCCTGCCGCACAGTGTAGTCTTCTGCCAGCAGGACCAGAATTAAACCAGGACTTAAAAATGCTATTAATTTAAAAAAATATAGAGTGGTCTTTAAGTTCTTTTCCAGTGCTGTAGAAACATTCTGCCGTAAGCATGTGCTCTGCAATGTACTGGAAGCCCATCTAAGGTGTCTCCTGCCTGCCATGCTTCGCTTCCTGGGAGAGGCTCCAGGCTCAGTGGAACCCTTTGTAAGATAATTGGTCATGGGAGATGGATCAATGAAATGGATAATTGCAGATCTGTTTAACTGCCTGTCCGTATGTCAGTGCGCCGGGGTGATTCACACATTATTGATCTTGCGTAGCTTAATCGTAATTATCAGGAAGCCCTGCTGCATATGCAAGAACCCTCATATCCGCTTTTGTTATTCAGGTACCAGAGGCCACGATCCTACAGAGACGCTGATTGACTTGGCTGGCCTCGACATTCCCACCCCCTCCCCCCCAGAGTCCATTCCAGATCCCACAGCATCCAATCAACCGCCGGCACCATCCATTCCAGTGCTGCCCCCTCCCCCGTACAAGCCGACCGCATCACAGGGTTGCCCTGTCAGTCAGACGGAGAGCCCCAGACAGCCCTCCAGCGGCCAGCCCTCTGCCGCTCTCTCCCTGCTCGACGAAGAGCTGCTCTCCTTAGGTGCGCTTCGTTTTTCTTTTCTTTTTTCTCCCATATTTTATGGGATTTTTTTCCCCTATGATTCACAAGCTTTGATCCTTAAAGGAATCGCTGAACCTAATCATCAATGGATGTCTTGTGATTTTGACAGATTATTTTCATGACCTAGCATATAAGTACGTGCTTTTATTTATTTTCATATTGTAGCCAGACATGGCGAAAAGATCTTAACGATCCTCAGTAATTAAATGTTTTGTTTTAAATCTGTCATCTGTATCTCACATTATTCTCCTCTATGCAATGGTATTATGGCTGTGCTTATTCACTTATTTCCTTAGTTATTTATCGCCTGGTGTGGCCTGCATTTCCATATCTCAGGTCTGAATGATCCAGTTCCTACTCTGAATAGCCAGACCAGTGTGCAGAATGAAGAGGAACTGAACAGTGTATCCAAGCCGTCGCAGGTGATGCGTGTTCAGTGATCTTAACGTTGTTTACTTCCGTGTTGCTTTTCTGCAGTTGGACTAAGAGGAACGTGACTCGAAATATTTCCTCTCCTACTGTGGCCAGGCACCCAGTTCAGGGCTGGATTTCTTTGGGGGTGGTCCTCTTCCAGGACTCATGTTCCCCAACATGCAAGGGTCCACAGGCCCCAGACAGAGGACACCCGTATGTTACCCAGAAGCCCCTAGGACCTCCTCCTTCCCTTTCCCCAGCACAGTGCAGTCCAGCTCAGCCTCCCTCAACCAAGGTCTACAAGACCTTGCCATGCTGGACCTTGGCGACCCAAAGAGGTATGAGAGGTTTTTTAGTGCTGGGGTGCTTTCACCTCTCTGTTCTAGGTTAGATATTTTTATATTAGTGCTAACAGGCAGAACAATAATTCTAAACAGGTTATGAGGTAGTTTTTATACTTTGTACTGGCCAAGAGTGACCAAAAGATTTATTTAAAGATTTATTTATTCTGCTTTAAGCCATTGGGGGTCCATCTGTTATACAGTCATTCAAGGACTTAACCTGAATAACTTCAGTACATGGCTAAATATATAAATTAATATTAAAAATAATATATCAAAGAAAATATATAAATGTAACAGTGAAAACTGTGCGCTGTATAGATCCTTTTGGATAACTAGAAGTTTTTGATGGCTATGACCAACAGTTATAGATATAGAGAGAACTAGAACTGCGGCTACAGTGTGCCTTGCCATATGGACGTCATTGTAGCGCAGCAGTGTTAAGTGCCGTGTTCTGTGTCAGCAGCATTCCGGGCCCGCTGACCTCGGCCCCTGTGTTTGGGCCAGTTTCCAGCGCTGGACTTCCGGCCTCCCAGGTGCCTGGCTTACCCATGACCAGCCCCAAAGCCTCCGCCCTGGCCCAGACGGTCAGCTCCACTCCGGGCAGCCCGCTGTTCCGCTCGCTCTCGCCGATCCTCCCCCCCAGCCAGGGGAGTCCGGCAAAGGGCCCGGAGGTGTCTCTCGCCAACGTGCACGTCCCCTTAGAGTCTATTAAACCCAGTAAGTCACCAGGCAGGCATCTAAGGAGCTTGTGGGCTCAATGTAAATCCTCTGTTTTTTTTTTTATATATATATTCTCTGAAGCATGGCAGCAATGTGCCATTATGAGGAAAAGGAAACATTTCCATTTTGCATGTTAAGCTTGAAATTTTGCATACCTCAGATTCCCTGCATTTTGATTTAAGAAATCGTGCTGTGGAGCAAAATCAACACTGAACGTAATTACAGGTGCAGCATCACGGTGGATGGGGGGGGGGCTACACTTTATTGTCATTGTGCATAACGAAATGAGGTGTATGCAACAATCACGCATAATAGTAATAGTGTTAAAACAGCATTAGGAAATAGGATAACTAAGTATGATGATAATAGTGCCACAGTTAGTTTCCTGAGTCCAGTGCATGTGTCTCTGTCCCCCCAGGCAAGGTGCTCCCCGTGACGGCGTACGACAAGGACGGCGTCCGCGTGCTCCTGCATTTCGCCACCGAGTGCCCCCCGGGCCGCCCCGACGTGCTGGTGCTGGTGGTGTCCATGCTGAACACGGCTCCGCTCCCGGTCCGCAGCGTGGTTCTGCAGGCTGCAGTGCCCAAGGTGAGCCAGCGGCGACTCGACCGCCGCGTCCGGGTCCCGCGCCTCGACCGCCGCGTCCGGGTCCATCCCGCATTCTGATCTCCGTTTGTATATTAAGCTGAAGGTTTGGTTTCTTTGCCAGGTAGCAGAGTGCTGTGATATACGGAGCGGTGACCCTATTATATGTCTTTTAAAAACACATTGATCAAAGTCAAGAGTGAAAAATGGTGTCATCATGCAGTTTGAAATGGCCCCTGTCTCACTGTCTGCACGTTCCTCGCCATTTTGGGGCTGCAAACCCTAACAGTAACAGCCTATTGTTCCTGCCCCCCCCCGGTTCCTTAATTCCTCCTCTATCTCAGTTTTTCTCTCAGGCTATTTTGAAAACAGTTTAAGTCTGATCTCACTAAAACTTGAATGTCAGATGCGTTCCAGCAGTCTGGAGAGTTTATTTAAAATGCTGGGCCGCCTGTAACTCTTACCAGAATCTTCACTTTTTGTTTTGATTTCCAGCTGTGAGATGCTGAAGGTAGTGAAATAGCCAAATAATTTATACCTTTACTCCTTTACTATTCTGGTCACAACTGGAAAAACAAGAGCAGTTTGGATTCTCAATTATGCACTGCAAATGAATATGATATTGGGGATAGACTCTTGCCACTTTGTCATCCGATTGATCATCCATAACAAAAGAAAAAGGCAAGTCAAATCAATCAGATGGTCACAGGATGCGCTCACTCTTTGAAAATGGACATAAAGAATGTCCTGAGGGGTAGCCCTCCCTGGGGAGAAATACCGGATTTCAAATATTCATTATAGAAAATCAATAATGTGCTGTACACAGTTCAGACGGCTCTTATGATGACTGTTAAATGTTTAATGGGGGGGGGGGGGGGGGGGGGGAAGGCTCGGCGCGCTTTCTAGGCCTGCTAAGCACTCCATGAATGATGCCTATGCTAAATACTGGGGGGGGAAGTGGTTCCTTCCTTTATTGATTTTACAAGGCCATCCTACACTATGTGCTACATTGGCTGTGCGCAGTGTGTCTGTTCTGTTCCAAACAGTGGATCTTTTTAACAGTCTTTTTAACAAGCAACAACAAAGAAAAATCTTAACAAGCAAAATGTTTTATTCTTTACTGCTTTTACTGTATATAATGTAAGAGGGATACCGTAAAGTGCAAGCTTAACTGAAGTGAATTGATCAAAAACATGATTAGGTATAAAGAACCACCATAAGGCAAACACACTGAATGGGCTGTAAGCTTGTGTGCTCTGCGCATTAATTCTCTAATTCATTTTTTTATTCTAGTAATTTAGCCACGCTGTTGCAAACTGAAGTTCCTGCCTCCCTCTCACTCATTTTATTTATTGCAGTCAATGAAGGTGAAGCTGCAGCCCCCCTCCGGGACGGAGTTGGCCCCCTTTAACCCCATCCTGCCCCCGGCTTCCATCACTCAGGTGATGCTGCTGGCCAATCCTTTGAAGGTAAGCATCATGCTCGCACTGCCAGCTAGCATGCACCCGCTGCGTGATGTGCAATAAATCATGTTGGCTGCACAGAAACAATAGGAAAAAAAAACTCATCAGTTGATTTATGTAAGCCAGTGTCCGGGTCAGATGTTCCCTCATCCTTTGGGTATCTTATAAACATTTTTAATAGCATGATGTCATGAGTTTCCTGAGCTTGCAGCATATGGGCCAATTTGAATAAGCCCTGTGTGTCCATCTGAGGTGTGGCCAATGTGCAGCAGTTGAGTGACTTGCCATAATGTAGTCATTGATTTTTTTTTTTTTTTTTTTTTTGCTCTTGTCTGTTTATTTCCTTAATTTCAGGAGAAAGTCCGTCTGCGCTACAAGCTTATGTTTACACTTGGGGATCGGCAGTGCACAGAGGTGGGGGAGGTAGACCAGTTCCCCCCGGTCGAAAAATGGGGGAACCTCTAGTCCCCTTGAAGCGGTCTAAAGGCAGAGTGATGCTCCGTGGTGGAGAAGGCTTGACTGAGTATGCCAGAGTGTACGGGCACTGAGCAGGTCGTTGGTTTAGGATGTTTTTAATCGTAGTAGAGAAGTGCTGTTAACATTATGCCAACCGTTATAGTTTCGTCTGGTGTAATGTTTTATTTAGCTGTTTTTATTTTTTCCTTGCAGTTTGTGTAGCTGTTTGGGTCCTTAACTGCTGAGCTTGGGATACGGCGAGAGATTGCACTTTAAGGATACATTCAAAGAAACATTTTGTGAAGGAGGGGTCCAGGTGTGCGTGTCTTCGGGTACATCAGGGGAGCAGCCAGTGGTTAGGGATTAACTTCAGGCCGTCAAGAAACTGTTTGCCTAGCGTGCGGGAGGTTCTTGTTTTTTTCTGACTCAGCATGTTTAACCAGATTATGACTTCATGACTTCCCTTTTCCCATGAGATGCTG
>JAODJU010000095.1:8590241-8610430 GCA_026776725.1 Gnathonemus echidnorhynchus
CCCCCCCCCCCCCCCCCCCCCAAATATGTTGATCTCTCCCCTCCCAGGCCCCTCCATCCTTTGTGACTTTGACTGTTGGTAACCTGTACCAGTATTGTTTTTTTTTATTTTGGGGGGAAGGCTGATATTCTGATATCAAATGTGCTCTCCTATATATTGTTGAGAGGTAACGTTAATGGGCTCAGTTGGAGGTTGACTGCAGCCTTATGTACGCAGAATATGGTGTCGTAGCTGTGGGGCCTTTTGATTGGCTGCCCCTAATGTACGTCTCCTGGTACACTTTCATCTTTCTGCTAAAGCCCTTTTCCTTGTCAGCACTGTGAACAGTTTCCGATGGGAAAAAAAAAAACGCTCCAAACGTTTATGTACATTGTTGTATTTATTGTCCTTTTAGGCATTAGAGTCAACCAACATACGTGTATCGTGTGGCTAACAGAACTTGTATATATATCATTGATGTTCAGTTGCATGAAGAATTAAAGTCTTCATTTTAATTGGAATCAAATCTTTTATTTGCTTTGAGGATCTCTCATGCAGCTAAGTCAGAGATAAGATAAATATGTCACGTAAAAAGCAGATCATGTCAGCAATTTGAAATGTGTCCCGACACAGAAATTCATCTTTGTTAATTCATTTTTGCCGGTGATGGGGGGGATTCTTAAACATTGTTTAGTTAGCAGATGTTTCATCAAAGGCAACTTGCACATAACTTCATAAATTGGCATACAACTTTGTGTGTTTGAATTTAATTTCGTTAAACTCATTCCAGCTGCCACTGGCAGATTTTGGAGGGTTAGGGTTTAGTGCTGCAAAATGCAGTGTGACTCCCTGCTCTTGATCTTTTCAGAAATAGTTCCCTGTGAGGTTCAGCTTTCTGTCACACTAATTGAATGACCAGGTTGACAGTCTTAATGAAAATGACACTTAAAAGGTAACCTCCAACGTATGAAGTGTGTCCTGTGTTGCGACCCGCTGACCTGCTTCTCTTGGGATGGTACTGCTGGGAGGAAGAGGCAGTGCAGGCATCCGACCACAATATTCGCTTTTCTCCCCATTTTCCATTGCTGGAGTTTGGATTACGGCCTATTGGCAGATGCACTGAAATGCTTTCTGAACACAATGCTTTCTGTCACTTTCCCTTGTTTGCAGTTTCTTAAAACATGTGGAGAACATCTTCACAGACAGTGAAATGAAATGCAAGATCCTATTGTAATTGTATTGCATTTGTTATAAAGGAGCAATGACCAACACAACAGGGGTATATTTTTCTTACTGATTTTTTTTTACTGTTCTCTGTGCTTTCAGCAAAAGGCAGTTGGCAAAATGCTGGACGCCTATTGTAAGTATCTGTGTAATGCTGAACCGGGACACCAATAAGGGTTGTTCTACCCAAACCATGACCAGTCATGACCATTGACCCAGGGTTGCTTATCAGGTCCTATTAAGACAGACCAGTTGGCAAAGTAATCCTGAAAGGAGATAACCAGCATGGACCTCTTATCACCCGCCCACCTCAGCATTTTCAGCAGCTGCTTCTCCAGAACACATCAGCATGGCAGGTAAGATTAGTCCGCTGCATGTACAGGAAGATGGGGGAGCTGGCTATCAGATGAGGCCTTAATGATCTGATGCAAATTAATTTATTCTGCATATAAAAAGCTGCAATTCACCTACAGAAAAAGAGCAGATCGTGTTTTTCCTCCAAAATTGTCTTGAGTTTTTCCTGCTATTGTATATTTGCATTCTGCATTAACTTGTTTAAATTCCCTTGATTATTTGTTGCCACGAACTTTGAACTTGAAACTTGCTGTTGCAAATGTGATCTTAATCATACTTCTTCAGAATCAAAATCAGAATCGTTTCGGAAATCTAACCTAAATAGAACTTTCAGAGTCTTCTTATTTTTTGGCACTTACTTTCTGCCAAAGTCTATGTGAAATACAGATATCCATTTTACATAACGACTTATCAAGTATGGGGTTGTAGTCAGCCAGAAGTACAGACCACCCACTCACACTTTAAATGGAATGTAGAGACCCCATTTCACGCAACTGCATATTTTGGTTTTGGAAGGAAACCCAATTGAACGCACTAAGAATATACAAACTCTATGCGCACACACAGGGGAGGGAACCGCACAACAAACACTGGAAGTAAGAGGCCAGACAGCTTGAGTGCCATGACATTTGGAAACCAATACCAAATTAATACAATTTCTGAGAAAAACAGTCATTTAGCTGATGCTTTTATGATAAAATAATTTGTTAATACCTATGATTAATTTTTAAAAGATTATTTCATTGACAGTCATACATTTGTGGGGGGAAGTCTTCTGTTCTAGATGGTACAGTTATATCCCTATGCTGTTAGATGTACACAAATAATATCCCTTAGGAAAAAAAAAAGCTCATTCCCCTTTATTATTATTAATTTCACATAAGTGCATATATTATTATTATATTGCATATAAGTGGAAAACGTATTGGTTATTTGACAGTAACAGCTACGTGCAAACTGGTAACGGAATAGGTTTAAAAAACGAAAATGTTGTGGCAATGCGCGCGCTCGTAATGTGCGCGTACCGAGAATGCCACAGAAATACGTGTACGAGCATTCAGTACGTTGCGTCCCGATAACCTAGGTTCCGGCCCAGTGTTCTCTTAACCACAAAGATGCGCAAACAATCATGACCGCGCACGCAAAAGTAATCTATACAATAAGATTTGTGCGTGCGCGTACCCGCGAACTCTTTGTGTGGTGGCGTAGAGAAACGCGGAGGAAAAGCCATGGCGGACGAAAAACCCAAGGTGAGTAAAATAAACAGTTAGCTAGTTGGATCTCGTTTGAATTGGCTTATTTTAGAGACTACATATATCAAAGTAATATCACGACTTGTAAATTAATTACCTTAGTGTTGATTTTTAGTATTTTGTTATTCTAATTAGTGTGCCTGGCGAAAATCCGGAGTTGATGGTAAATGAGGCAGGCGGTTAACTAGCGAGCTGATTACTAGTTTGTCTGCTAAAATATTCTGTTCATTTTTTCTAAAAGAATTTTAGGGTTTACATGCTTAACAGAAAATGTCTCAACATAGTATCCATTTTGATTTTTTTTACATGACCACATGTGTACTTTTTGATGCGCGAACTACCTATCTTGCCTAACTAGTAGGCCTAGTGAACATTTGAGTGACGTACACCTAGTTAGCTGGCTAAGTACTAGTTAACCCGATAAAATCCTATTGAATTATAAGATTATGCATGCGTTTTAAATCGGCTTAAGGTTATTTCCAACAGCTCACATGCTATTAGCTTGTAATGTGTTACATCAGAATTAAAGCGTTTTAAAAACACTAATCATTTTCGCGCGTGCTCGCTATCACGAACCGCATTGCACGTGCATGCTTTTAATTACCAGGTAATTCGGGAGCCGTCCAGTTTGTATTTGTGCACCCACTGGTTATTAAATTCTATATTTATAATATATGTAAAGATCAGATTACTAGTTTTGCTGCAACTTCAATATCACACTGATAATTGTTTTTCTGAGGTTAGGCTTAGCTAGATATAACCTGTTAGGTATATAGTCGTTATGCAACACTGAAGGGAATTCATCGTTTGAAAGGTGTTGATTTTTGTGTGGAAAAAATCCAAAGCGACCGATATCGGCTGGCTTAGTGCGTTTTAATAATGTCTTTTGAATTCAAAGTGCTTGTAAACGTTTCGGAAAGTTTAGTTTTTAGTCTTGTATAAATGTTAAATGCATGGCTGCCTGATCTGATTTTGCATCTCGGCAGTAAGTCAACATTGGTGACAGCCTATGAAAGCGGATTTTTTTCGCACAGTGAAAGCAGCTTACGGTCTGTTCCCGTCATGCCGATCACAGTTCAAACAGCGCACCACTGGATCATGTCCGTGCCTTTAACTTCATTATAATCTCGCATTTGGGCCCCATTCTTTTAATCAAGAAGAGCAGTTGAGGATGTGTACCAAATAAGGTATTTGCCTGTGGTGGGCATTCAAATTCAGAGAGATGCCTGCAGAACATAAATACCTTTTAGTTGTTTTCTACCGTAGATCAGCAGGTAGGGAAGCTGTTCTGGACACAAATACCAAGTTCAGTGAGGAAGCACTTCTGAAAAGTAGGTGCTTAATTTGAATTATTCTTATTAACGCATACAGCTGTATATATAGGCAATATTTTCAGGTGAGTAATATTACACTATGCCGTTTCTGGTGGATTTTCTCCAGAGCCACCACTGACTCTTATGCTGGAAATCAACAGATTTGAAGTTCTGATTCGTGCCCCAAGTCCTCTATTTAAATGTCATACATTTATTATATGTCTCAGCAGACTGTTGTTCCACAGATGCTTATTTATATTTGCTTTAATTGATAGATCTCAAGAATATTTTGTCCTTGCTGTCAGTCCACTGGTGCTATGCATTGGGCAGCCAACAACTGGCAGGCAGCTGACATAGTAATGTTGGGCAGTCAAGAAAAAAAATCCCATTTCCCTCTGAAATGAGCCACTCAAACCCTAAAAGGTAGTATAGATGTCTGCAATATGGTTTTTGGCTTAAAGTATAGTACCTGGGAAGTCTGCTTACAAAATAACTAGAAAGCACTTTGAGAAACTTGCTTGTAGTAATACACTATTTTTTGGGGGGAAATAATTATAATACATAGAAAGATTAAATATGTTGGGCTTCTGCCTCAGTTCAGTTTCTATTTGTAATATTTTGTCCTTATCCGAAAAGTGAGAATTACATTTTCTTTTCTAAATGGCTTTTTGACCCTGTCTAGGATAAACGATTTGGAAGGTGGATCAATGGGCAGGTGTTTTAAATGGCTGTTTATACTCAGTGGGGGGCAGAGATTTTTTTAAAAGAAAATATAACATCATACTGCAGCTTTTTAGTTTAGTTTAGTTTTTTCGTTTTGTCTTGTCTAGGTTTGTACTAAGCAGAACTTGTAAACTAAACACTTGGATGAAAAGGGACTAGTTGAAATATCTGTTTGTTCTCCTCTGATTGCCTGAGCTGGATTTGAGCTGCAGTGGCCGGTCTGGGCTCGGAGGGGGCCCACTTGCACACAAACCACCTGTAAATCAGCCTCCATCTCTTTCGCCCAGATATACTTGCTGTTTTGTGTCTTATTGCAAGTGCTGATGCATCACTGTGAATCTGTGTTTATCTGGAGGGCTTGAATTCACATTCTTCTGCCTGCCCCTCCCCAGGAAGGAGTGAAGACAGAAAACAATGACCACATCAACCTGAAGGTGGCGGGACAGGACGGCTCCGTGGTGCAGTTCAAGATCAAGAGGCACACGCCACTCAGCAAGCTGATGAAGGCGTACTGCGAGAGACAGGTGACGCTCAGTCCCCTCCTGCTGATCGGGCTCCCAGCAGACCCCCTCCCTGAGGCCTCCAAGCTTCACCCTCTGCTGCCGCGAGGCCTGGCAATTTTGAAGGAATTGGATAAATAAATTGAGTTGATATGCAGCAGGTCTGGCCGTTCCTAGTTAGCAGCAGTGTGCGTTTCTTACTCTCTGATGGTGTCCTTCGCCATTTCACTAAAGCTCTGTTCACTTCCTACATCAACTTTTGCGTAGCTGTGGTCCATCTTGTTCAGTGTTCCATAAAACTGACCTACCAGGTTTTTGGTGCGTGTCGATCCCAGAATGCCCCGGAGCAGTTGGAACTGGAAGACATCTATCTCTGCTATTTGGGGATATGTGATAGAAGTGGCCTTTATAATCAGATCTGTGTTTTTGTTTTTAAGTTTCTGCAGAACAAATCACATGATGTGTAGCTACATATTTTGTGGCAGTGGTTGGTGTTGTTTGGCAGTCCTGCGGCCCAGTGTAAAACACAAGACTGCTGTATGTTTTGAAAAAGGATCTCATTGCCTTTCTGACTACACCTGCAAAAATAGGGGGTAGCTGTTCTTTATGTTCCTTTACCAGCACTCTTTCCATTCTGGGAGCTCGTTATTTTATCTAGTTCCAGTATGAAACTCCTTGTGCTACCCATTATCCTGATTCCCTTTTAATGTGTGTTTTTATACTTTGCTGGAGTTGGATTGAAAAGATTGCGTGTTACTCTCCATGCTTCATTGTTTGTAACCAGTGTACACTGGGAAAACTCTATCTATGATTATTTTGTAACAACACTTTGTTTGGGTTTGCGTGTGATTCTGTTCAATGTCCTACCTTCCCTTCAGGGATTAACAATGAGACAGATCCGGTTCCGGTTTGATGGACAGCCAATCAATGAGACAGACACGCCTGCACAGGTACAGTAAACTTGGAGATAACCTGGTGCTTCCTATCTTTACTCTTCTCAGGATTTTAAACTCTGCAGTTTTGCTCCTTATTTTCAAGCAAAGGGGTTTTTACTTTTTCTGAATCTTTCTCAAGTGTAATTTTTCCTCAGTGGACCGAAACAGTGACCCAAAGATCATTACTCTAATACAGCAAACTATTGTAGAATCTTTATTTCCAGTGATTTCTCATTTGTGGGCTAGGCAGTTGTTTTTATTCCCTTCTTATATAAATGCTGTTATGAATGGAGACTCCCAACGGTGAATTTTGGCGTGTGATAATCATCGGTCCGCCAGCATTCATTCTTAATGCATGAGCCATTGCTTCTTGGGCCTTGTCACGGTGTACCTGTGAGTCGTGATTTTTATTAGTTTGTGGCTGACTGTTGTGATTTTATTCTTTTTCACAGTTGGAAATGGAGGATGAAGATACCATTGATGTTTTTCAGCAGCAAACAGGAGGCCAATATTAGATCCAGTGTTTCCTAAGCTTCAGCTCCTCCGGATCCCTTCCTGTCTCCCTCACTCTCTTTCACCAGTACTTTTCCCCACACAGACCCCTCAGTCAGCACAGAATGACTTCCATACAAACCGAGGGATCTCTGTGATACAAACAGTTGTATAGTGTTCTCATTCTTGCTTTTAGCTCCTTTTTGTACGTGATTTTTTAAATCACCGAAACACGCACGTGTAAGTGGTCCATGAAGACTCGAATTACGCAGCATTCAAGGCCCAGAGTTGTGGATGTGTAATGTCTTTTGCAAGATGAGGAAGTCACAGTAAATTATTACATCTCGATCTCAGTGACAGTGCGGTGCAGACTTTTTTTGTGAAGTGTTGCGAAAGATGGATTTTATATCTTTTTTTATATTGTAGTGGTTATGTTTAAAATAAAACTTGTCTTAAACATAGTTTGATTTGATCGTTAACAACGGAAAAAAGGCCCTAATATGCCTTTTAGTCAAGTGAAATATCTGTATTGTTTAAATAAAAAAATAAAATGACTTTCATTTTAAAAAGAAGCTTATGTAGAATCCAAGCAAAATGGTGGTTTCTTCCTTAATTTACAATATCACAAAATAGACAAAGCTGTGACTTGGTATGTAGTTTAGACATTTGCTGTTCGGAGTGATTTTAGTGACAGTTACACGATAATAGTGGTGTTCTCATTAAACATGTTTAACCTTTCACATAATGACCAATTAACAATTATGTGCTCTATTATCATTTGAAATTCCACCTCACTGGCATATTGTACTGAAATACTTTCAGAATGATTTGCCTGGGAAGATTTTTGAGATACTTTAGTGGGTATGCTAGTATTTGATGCCCTAATAGTATTAGGTATTGGTTCTTTGCACCCTGCTTCTCCTAGTTAAAGCCATAACTAGTCCCTGTGTTGCTGAAGCTCAGTGCTCTGACAGACTTGAACTCTTCATTTCCTGGTCTTTTCCAGACAAAGGAAGGTAGGCATCTGTGTGATGCTTTCATACTGTAATGCTAATGATAAACTTAGTGAATAACTTTGGGCTATACTCTCCTATGTGTTTCCTATTGTAAGGGCTTTCTGAGGTCAGTCTCAAACCCCGGAAGTAGTCATTTATTTATAATATTGACATTTGGTTTTATGCTGCACTTAGTTCTGATCACTCAAAGTCCAATACAGCATATGTATTTAACTGATATCTTAATTATTTCTTGTGCTAGTTATCTCCCACAAACAAAGGGACTTTGTTGAAATCGTGCTTGGAGTATTTCCAAGAATCAATAAAATCTGATGTCTATTATTGACCTTGTTTGGATCAAGGCAATGCTGGATATTATACTTGCGTATGTTAAAATATTCTGATAAACAGTGGTATAACCTCACGCAAGTCGTTGAATGTTAGATAAGTTAACTGGTTATGTTGGGCAGGCAAAAATCACAGAAATCAGGGATTGTCTGTATCCGTAAGCACGAGCCACACTGTCCTTATCAGAGATCATTATTTTACTAGCATTCTTGGAAACAATAGATGCCCTTTCAAGGGTACGAGTAGTGACGAGGGGGAAAGCGCTTAGAAGTTATCTTACGTATTTTAAATTAATCCGTGCCATGTAATTTATTACTTAGTAGAAACAATTTTGGACAGACCCCTCAAATATGTGAATTGATTTATTAATAGCATTAAATTCTTGTCAAACCTTTTAACCTTTACTGGTATGTATAGCTCAATATATAATTTATGACAGACGAGGGATGGTGTGCTGGGGTTCAGAATTTAAAAATGTAACATCGGAAACTAGTAACCCCACTATTCGGAGACCATCGCCTCGCTTCAAATAGGGATCAATTAAAAAGCTCCACGGCGACGAGCATCACGCCGCGATGTCAAAGTCGAATCAGCAGCATGGCTCGTGGGCTTGCCGGCCAATCAGAATGCGCGCGGTTCCCTCAGGCCGCCCTCAATGGGTGGGTGCAAAACCGTGCCCGCTACTCTGCCTCTAGCAGCAGATTGTTCAATTTAGTCAAAGCCGGGTGGAGCCTAGTATGAGTCGCTGAAGCAGAGGGAGGAAATAACTCGCGATTGTCAAAAAGGCACTTTTAGTCGCTTCGGCCCAGTTCCATTGTAACAACCATAGCGGAAAATGACGACGACCACTACTTTCCAAGGGATGGACCCCGGTTCTAAAAATAGCTCCAGGTAAACGAAGCGGTGCTGTGCATCTCGTGCCGTTTAAACAAAAGGACCGTGGAAGACCGTTATGTGCTCGAGCGCTGCGCGTCGCGCGGAACCCCATCCTGCTGTCGTTCGACAGCTGGCATGAAAATCTCTATATTTTGTGGATGAGGTTTCTTTTTGTATTGGATTCTCTTTTATCACCCCCGAAAGCCCATTATATTGTTTGCAACTGGGCGGTTACTTTTTGACTGCATTTAAAAAATTATCATTATTATTATTTTTTGCTGGCATTTTGATGGTGCCCGTACATTTTGTTGTTCGAGATGACTAGGTGGCTGGAGTATTCAACTCGATGGTCTTTGTTATCAGAAGCTGGCCGTCACTTTCTGGATTTCATTCAGCGGCGTATACCAGTTTTCGAGGATTCATTGCGGAGCTGGGCGGCTTTATTTCCGTGGAGCTCGCACAAGAAACGCAGAATTTAAGTTATTCGTGTCGTTTTAACTGTTAAATTACACTGATTATATCGTGGTGTAGCAACACCCCCAGCCAAGTTCTCGCCTGCCGTATATGAGTAATTAAGTCCAGCTGTCTGGATTTATGGCTCTGGATGATTGCTGACTGGCTACCTAGCTGGCTATGTCCACATGTTTTACAGATTTCGTTAAACGCCGCTAGTTGACATTAGGTGGACCGCTTTGTCACCTTTTCTCCCTTTACTGTTCTGTGTGATTGGCCGAACCAGCCTCCCCTGGACCTGGTTTTTTTCTATTCAGTACTCCAGCATTTTTCATTGTGTGTGTAGTGTGTCTGGAGAAGACTGTGTACAGGCACCCAGTATTTCCCATCCGGAAATCTAGCTGGTCTTTAACTACGTTAGCTGACATCCGCTCACCGGTTTCATCCGCCTTTTAACGTCGTAATTATCACAGATGGTTATGCTATTAGCCTATGTCTGTGTTTTTCCGCGTGTTTGAATTATATTGTTTTCCTGTTGGGTGGGGTCATCTTTCCCAACTTGCCTCTTGTATATCCCTCTGCAGCGCCGTGTAAATTCATGAGATCATCTACTCAATGGGTTAAGTCGTCTCCTTTAAACATCGCAAGCTGCACCCACCGACCGCGATAAACGCGGCTTTTTCACCAAATCGTCGCGCTATCTTTTTTCTTAATTTACGACCTATGGCTTGATTTACGTTTGTTTGACTGCAACAGCTGCACGGAGTCGTCTGGAAACAAATACTTATCTATAAAGTACTAAAAAAAAATCTGGTGGGGTGGTACGGGAGGGGTCGCGCAGTGGCTCTGCTAACATCCATTTTCTAGCCTCAACCACGGCCGTCCGCAGTGGCAGGATATCGGCTCTCATCCTGTTCAGCCGTAGCTCAGTGGTAGTGCACCTCAAGCCTTGTGCTTAAGCAATTGTTGCGTTTTGATGGAGGAAAAAAACACCGTTAGACTGGATTATTTGATATGTAATATGCATGTACAGATGCTCGTTTTATTTTACCGCTTAAGTGAGGATGCAGTCTTTACACTCGTATTAATTTAATCTTTTCTTCATTTTATGTGGCGATTTATAGTACAATTACGCGATCAAATTTCCAGCATCGTGCTGCTCACATGTATGATGAGATTGTAAAGCACACAATCTGTCAGCGGGAAAATGGTTGGAGGCCTTTCTGAATGGAAACGAGTGTTTAGCTGGTGGCGAATCCTGCCACTGCAGCACACGTACATGTGATTAATAACGTATTGCAGATGCCCTTTTTTAATTTCCCCGACAATGCTTGCAACTTCCTCTTCGGCAGGAGGTCATGGGTATCTGGCATGTTCAATCGGGATATTAAAACTGCCTGCAGACCCGTAACCCTCGTTGTGATGACTGCATAGTGTGATAGTGTCTGCTTGACATGCTGCTGACTGTCTGCATTTCTTTGTTGGGTGCTCGTGTCAAATACCTTGGCCTGACTGAACTAGCTGAGCTCCTTCCTTCAGGGTGCTACGCCCTCCAGGTGGAGGATCCAACATCTCCTTTGGTACAGATGAGGAAAACCCCCCCGCCCGCAAGAACAAAATGGCCTCCAGCATCTTTGCCGAGCCGGAGGATCCCCATGCTCATCGCAGGAACAACCCACCTGGTAGCTAATCTGAATAACTACTAGCATTGTACCTTTCACTAAAGTCCATTCAGCTTCTCATGTAAAGTCTTTCCAGGGATCCTTCTCTATAACTTACCCCTCACTTTGCTTGGTCCCAAATTAGACATTTTTTTTTTGCTTTCAATCATTGCCCTCTTCATTTCGTGACAATGATCTATAGCTCATATAATGCAAACCATTATTTCAAAAAGTTTTTCAACGTGGCAACTAACTTGTTTGATGTAAATATTGTTTTAAAAGGTAATGTTAGTCCTTTTAATCACAGGGTAATGTGTTCTAATTTTTTAATTTAATATCCAGTGTAATTTAGATCATTTGCAGCATTGATATGTCATTTTTTGGCAAAATACAATTATGATTCACCACTTGATTAATATTGTGTCCCAAGACCTTTGCTTTGATTTGTCTTGTAGATGTAATTTTGTCATTTTCCTGTCTGGGCACTATTTTGTAGGAATGACAATGGTAGAAAGTGTTCAGATTTAATTTCTGACTTAAATTTCTATACCAGTTCCTACCTTTACTAAGAAGGCTTGTGTTCATGCTCAATAAAGACACTACGCATTGGCATCTTACTGCAAGTATTGAAAGATTTGATGGATCCTTTAGGGCTAAGTGGCGCCCTTGTTTACCAGGTGGGCTAAACAGTTTTGAGAACTTTTGGTTCACTTGAGCGTCTTGCATATCTAACCAGGATTTCATTGGCACTATAAGAAATGGGACACTTGAGGTTACTTTATTTGAAAATTCTATAAAGTGGTGCATTTTCTTGAGCATATGTGCATGTGGATATTACCTGACCTAGACTTTGCATGTCTTTGGAGAAACTGCATGGTCTCAGCCTCATGGTTCGTGCATTTGCTTCAGTACCACTGTTGCCATGCAGTGAATGAAAGCTGTTTTATTGCTTGTCCAAGGACAGAAAGGCCTTTGTTGGTGCCTGCTTGGTACTGTATATTCACAAATGCCAATTAATATCACTTGAGTACTTCCTTTATATCAATAGGCATCTTATCTGGTTTAGTGCCACAGCAGACATTCTCTACATCAGTTCATCCAATGTTATCTCCAAAATGCCCATATTATAGATATCTTGTTAATGTTGGCATTTACTGCAGTGATCAGATGCCCCTTGGCATTCCAATTCAGTTTTCTGATCCTACCACTGTAAATTTGTACCCCGTATCTCCATGTTGGCCTGGTCTATTTCACCAAGTTTCATCTACAGTTTTGTGTGGATGTACATTCTGTGTAACATCTTTGTATAATTTAGTATGATTTTGGTAAATTTAGGCCCTCTTGCAAGCAGGACACTTTGATAGCGGTTGGTGGTGTGATTTCACCATTAGGCCCTCGAGCAAGGCCCTTAACTGATTTGCTCAAGGGACCCTGCTACATCATTTGTATGTCATTTTGGACAAATGGGTCTGATGAATAAATATAAATGATAGTGTTCTACGATGCCGCTCTGGTTCTTGACGACTTCGAGAGCATTTTAGGATGTCATTTGGAAAATCTGGCAAATATGCTAACAGAAAAATCCCATTTTTTTGGGGGGGGGGGGGGGGTTAGTTTTGTGTTTTCCCCATAGATCCTCATGACCTTAATCTTTATGCCATTTTTCCAGGAGGGAAGCCCACCGGGGTTTTGTGTGGAGAGCCATCAGCTCCACTCAGACGATGCCACGCCCAGCCTGTTCGAGACAACTCTGCGACTGAGGCTGCCTCCACTGAGGTGTGGTGTGGGGAGGGTACTCTCTTGTCTGGTGAAACAGCCTCCTCCCTGAGGGGAAGAATCACATAGATTGATGTGCACCTGTTACACTTAAATAAAATTCACCTGTTTCCAGTCATAGGCAACAGGTTTTAATCTTATGTGACGTTATTACAGTTAAACAGTGCATCTTGTAAATATCTGGGGCAGGTTGCACAAAAAACCTTAAGTTAAGATTTTCCTTAAAGTCTGAGTTAAGGTTACCTTAAAATAAAATTGGTTGCACAAAACGCCCTTAAGTCGTCTTCTTAAGGTTTCCTTAAAATGTTCCCTTAAGTATTTAATTTTTTCCCACTTATCTTGCTCTTATACTTAAGGAATCCCTTAAGTTCCCTTAATGGTTGCAAAAAAGACCTTAAGTTTTTTTCTTTAGTTTGGTTGTTAAGGTATCTCTGACCGTACCTTAACCACAACATGGCCGAGTTTATTGCAGTAAATGAAGAAAATGAACACATCCTGAGAAAAGTGTTCTGCAACTGAGAGAACCCAGTGGATATGATTAATGAGTAATTTATTTTACTTGACGGACAGTCAATTTATGATTTTTTTTATACAGCATGTGACATGTTTATATTTCATTATTAAATCTGGCTAGCAGAAAGATCTTTTGGTTTCACAGAATAAAACAACAATGTAACATTATCCTGCTAACTAGTGCTGGCAAGTTTCACCCTGGGCACAGGCAATATTAGACAGAAGTACATCGGTTATGGAACAAATTTTCCGATGCAGAAATATTGAAGCACATGCAAAAATGCATTTCATGTAACTGAGATGCAACAACAATTCCATCTGCTCAATTTTTCCATCACTAGCTATTTCTCCTTTCCCAGTACTTCTGCGTATCTTCTAAGTTACCACCGGTGCTTGTTGTCAACCATTCAGCAAAGTTTTATTGCCATATGCCCCTCTCACTTAGTCGAGCGAAAAGTACCTATTCATAGTGAACTCAATACATGAGGGGGAACAATCCACATTTTCATCAGATAATGATGCAGTGGGGACAAAAATCTGGATTTAAATTTTTTTTATATCCATTTATATATTGTCCAAATATTTTTCGTCAAGCGATAACAGGTATCATTTGCAGACGTGAGTGCAAGCAAACGGTCTCCATGGGAACTGTACAATTTTACTGCCATAAACTGTCTTTCAATACAGTAAATCCTTTAAGGTTTTTCCTAAGGAAACATTTTAAAGTACTCTGTGCAACACCCTTAAATAAATCCCTTAGCTAAGGAGAAATTAAATATTAAGTGTCATACTTAAGGGGAAAACTTCAGGTGTTTTGTGCAACTGGCCCCTGATATGCAAATTATTTTGGTTTTATTTTATTGCTTACTCACAGGCGCCTTTGTTTTTGTTCTATGCAGCACTGCATGTGAAGATGCTGCCTTCTAAGGAGGGTGGGCAAAATCCTGACTGTTGGCTTATTTGCATGCATAGGTGGTTCTAGACTCGGTTTAGGAGGGCTTCAGTCCCCATATTTTTTTGTCTCAGCCCGCCTGAAAAATAGCTATTCTAAAACCATTTTTTGATTTTGTCACGTATTTTCATATACATTTTGTACCTTCTGCTCAGCAGACTTTATTATGGAAGACCCTGGTTTGGCTTCCTGTATTTCTTCAGGGGGCTGAGTGACCCTAAGGTTCAAATCCTAGAATCGCCCTTGTTTGCATGCAAGTCTTTATTTTATATGCTTGCATTAAATAGTCATTACTTTCTTTTGTAGGATGGAAACAGTGAAAAGGCAAATGCAGGTAAGTGGCCGTGTTTTTATAGCACTTTGCACAACTGTACCATCATTTGCCATGGGTAAAGAAAATAATGGCTGACATTGAGTGAGAGGGTGTGTCCTTGGTTTTATGCAGGATTAACTAGCACCACTGTAAGTGTCTTGCACAAATAGTCCTATAGAGGGCAGTTGGAACCCCTTGAAATAAATGCAGGTTTTTCCCTGGGTTTTCAGAGAGCTTAGGTGCTGTCTGGTATCTGGGATGGGTTTGTTGAAAACTTTTGAAAATGCAACCAAAGGATATAGGAGAGAGAATTTGTTTTATTTTATTATTATTATTATTATTATTATTATTATTTAATTTAAATTTATTCTCACCTTTTTATTTTACATGCATCCTGAAATGTTGCCAGTTACTGACTGGTAGGGATGTCACAATTGCATAATCAGTACCAATACCAGTGAATTCCACAATTCTTGATATCCAGTTTGATACCATAAAAAACAAAACATTCTGTATAGTTCAACATACACTCCATTAAAAACATGCAATCATTACAAAAACCATATCATTTTCTGTGATTCTGAAATGGTTGGTTGTGCATGTATTTGCTGCCTCTCTCGGTTGACCTCCTCCTCTGGCTGACACTGAAAGAAAGATGATATTTCAGTAAGAAACAGCAGAGGGTGCACACATAATGTAGTAATGCACAGCTCTATAAACTCGGAGTGCAAGCAGTAGTTTACATTTATGGACATGGTGACAGACTGACTAAAACGCTAACGCTATATTTTGAGGACAAATGACACAGACTGAATGGTTAGGGCAAAAGTCTATTACTACGGGCTATGGTTACATTGGGTTAGCCTAAACACGGTAGCCTTCGTGATTAGCAAACATATGGAACAGTTGGTTAAACAGTTGTCGCAAACAAAAATATTGGTAACGTATTTCAGGATAAGGCTAACACTTTGATATGTTTTAATGTAGCATCAGAATAAATTGAAACTCTCTCACCTTGAATTCTTTGAATTGGTCTGGATACCTTGGATACATTGGTCTTGAGGTGCCTTGCTAAATGAAGTGTTTCCTACTTTGGTCTGAAACGTGCTGTGGCACCCTTTGCATATTGGCTTGCAAATGTATCATTACTCCTTCATGATCGAAAGCACAAAGGCACTATACAAAGTACTTGCATACCAATTTTTTTTTTCCTCCCTCCCTGGATGAGTGGAGACAGAGCTGGCACAGCAGCTGCACGTGTTATTTTTTCCATGCTGGTAGGCGTTCTTCTGCCATTTAACGGCAGACTAGAATATTTGTAAGTGTATATGCTGCATGCGTCCGGTCTGGAAGAATTGCATCCCCAGTACCTGTAGAAAAATGAGCACCATCATGTTTTCAGATTTTTGGCCTCAACTTGGTACCAGAGTATTGGTTCTTGTGACATCCCTAGTTACTCCAGTGTACACAGCATTCATTCAGCTTTTAGGCGCTCCACAAAGTTTACTTAGGCGCAGCACCTGAGCCTCTCTATAGTAGGGAAAGCACTGGAATAGTGGGGTGTTTTGAAGCTGATACAGGATAATCACTGCTGTGACTATACCTGTAATTTGTAAAATTTGATGTCACATAGAAACAGCCTTTAAAATGAGTTCTTATTCGGTGGAAGCATTTATGATGTGACAAACTCTATCAGTTCTGGGAAGACTCCTTAACTGTAGATCAACTATTAACTGTGAAATGTGCTCAAAATTGTCAAGTGGTACATCGGCATGATTTGATTCTTATCCCTTTAAGAACTACAGGCAGTGTAGATGGTAATAGTGCACTGTTTAATTTGAATCTTTACCTATCTGACACCCTGGCATGCTTTTCCCTTTGACTCCAGTTAAACTGTGTTGTTTTTTTTTGCACAGATTTCATTGGTTTTCCTAGGTAAATTTTATTTCTCTTGGAACATTTTGGAAAATGTAGTCTGCATAAGGAAGTTTTTATTTTAAATTAGAAAATGAAGTCTACCACAAAGTCCCTCATGGGAAGTTTCAGGATCTTTATGAATTCTGAGTTTTGGTTAATGTTATAACTGCTGCTAATACTAAAAGCAAAAAGGCAGTGGGCAGGTTTCATGTTTGTGTTCTTTTTAAGTAGCAAGTGAAGTATTTAACGATGGCTCTAATAATTTGAACCCCCAGGGCATCTTCAGATTATTTTACGTGAGTGACTCGTATCTAGATTAGTTACACGTGGCTTGAGAAGGGGAAATGGCTTTTAAACTTGGTAAACCCTGTGATCAGTTGGGTTTTTGACTGTGGGAACATACAAATTGTGAAACTTCCCACACAAGAGCCCTGTCTGCACTGCAATTGTCATGAGTGTAATGTGCTAAATTGCTGTAGTGCTGTCAGAGTAAGCGACAGGAAGCTGACAGGAAGGCCCTTCACCTTCACACTGTTTTGTGACAGTGGAGATCAGCGAGGAGCAGGAGCCTGTCCAGGAACTGAAGGATGAGGCGCCACTGCCCTCGGCACACGCGGAGTCTGCTGGGGGCCCTGCAAACCGGAGAAACCCCCCTGGCGGGAAGTCCAGTCTCATCTTGGGCTAAGAGCTTGCTTTCCTTGAACTCATCTGGATTTATTTTCTTTTTTAAAGACGTCTCCCCTTGCTTGTCTGTGTGAGCCATGGAATTTTGTCCATTGTTTTGAATTACCCTCCCCCCCCCCACACACCTTGACAGAAGCACTTTATGTATCTCCTCCATTTCAGCCCACTGTAGTACTTTGGACTTGCTGGAAAAGATGTGATTATAGACAAACATTTCCCTCCATTCTTTCCTGATGTAAATGGTTTGATGCGTGAATTTCTAAATACAATAAAGATTGATATAAAGCACTGAACTTTTCATTTGCTAAATGTTCTTGTTTCTGTCCTATAGAGCAGTGGCCCCCAACCCCCGGGCTGCAGACTGGTACCGGGCCGTGGGTCATGTGGTACCGGTCCACGGGCTGCACAGAAAAAATAAAAAACTTCGGTCACGTGATGGTTACCGCTAAAAATAGTCCCACAAGCCGTTTATTATTATATTTTAAAGAGACCCCATTATTATATTTTTATACTTATCATTTATTCGTATAAATACGTATACATATATTTATCTGCCACGCCGGGCCGTGAAAATAGTTTCTGATATTAAACCGGTCCGTGACGAAATAAAGGTTGGGGACCACTGCTATAAAGCAATGTGGCAACTGGCTTTGCCTCACGTTTTCATATTTTACGTTTTAAGGCATTTAAAGTTTGTCTTTAAAATGGTTTGATTGTAATTTCTCCAAGATTCGTAGCTGCTGTGTTTTATATATTTGTTCCACACGATGGTGCTGTTAAACCAAACTGTTGCCTTTATTAAGGATTGTTCGGGGAATGCTTTGTGGCGGAAAGACAAAGCCGAGTTCTGGCAGCGACTGATCCAGCAGTACCAGACAAGGCATTTAACGACATAGGCGGCCGCCTAGAGCGCCGAATTTATTGTCCAATTTCACTTAGTCGGACGGTGCGGACAGTGCACGTCGCTTCACGTGCTCTGCGCGGCGACGGTGAAGCTTGACATTGAGTTACACACTGGTTTCGACTGGCGCTACGATTCAATTAAATCTAAATGCAATTTAACATATCTGTGGCGTTAAATTCTAGTCAACTGGACACAACCGTGGGAAACGGGGGTGATGGGATCCTGTGGAGTCCATTAATTGCTTTGACGATTCCATGTGTATGAATTCTTCTGTTTTAACTGGGGCAACTTCTGAGAAGGTGAACATGTTAGACCAAGGTAGATTTATGTTCCTGTATGCATTATTCCCCTCATCACTTGAATCATAGGTGTTTAACCATACAGCTCTGCAAAAAAATTGAGACCACGCTCGCCTTCTCTATCTATCTATATATCTATATACATATAAAAATATCTGCATCCTGGTTTAATCCTGGTGCTGCTGGCAGAAGCCTACACTGCAAGCTGCTTCCTGGCTCGAAGTTTCTATGACAGCAGTACACAAGGACAAACTGAGGAAGGAGACACTAGCAATGACCAAAAACCAGCCAGGTAGAGGGCAGAAGTGACTTTCTAATGCCATAGATGACCGTCAAATTATCCGACAAGTGCCTCATAAATCAGAGGATGACCTCAAATGACCTTCCAAAAGAATAGGAAACATTAAGTGGTGAGAATTGTTCTAGCAGTGCACTTCACAACAGGACTGAAGACCCATAAAGCAAGGAAGAAGCCCTTCATCAACGAGAAGCAGAGAAAAGCCAGGCTGGAGTTTGCAAAAAATATACATTTTATTTTACACAGGCGCATACCCATGAATTGAGAAGTGAGTGAAATTGAAAATGTTGCTTTGGTCTCATTTTTTTCCGGAGCTGTATTCTATATTTTGTATGCCGTCTTTTCTGCACGAAAATAATAAGTATGGGGTATTCAAGGCTGGTAGAGCAGGATGGGCTTCCGGTTATGGGTCGTTTGCAAATCGCCTTATGTGGCAGATTCGCTGTACTACGTGGTCTGGTGTTTTTTTAGACTATGTTGACACGCCTGACTTTATAAATGTTCCATACAAACTGCTATGTTCGTACTTTGCATGTACACTGAGATATTGGAATACGCGTAGACTGCGAAATGAACTGAAACCGAAAGCACAACAACAGATCCACAGGCAACAAAATAGGCGCTGATTAACGTCTTGGGCATTTTCGGGAAAAGCACTATAGAGGTAAGGAACTGAAATTGTTCTGTTCTAATGAGGAGGCACCGTGGACCTTCCAGCGTATTTTTTTCGGAAATCGCTGCTTCCACTTAAGCGTTACACTAGCTGGTTACACGGCGCTTAGCTTAGAAACAATTGTAATACAGTTTGCTGACGCGAAGGGAAAGAGATCGGTAGTGAAAGGCCACACTCGTTTTTTATTGTTAAATGTGTTACCAAAAAAGTTAGAAACAAAGACCACCGCACTTCACAGGGGAATCCTACTGCGCCTATCGATCAGTATTCTTGATCCTGGTTGGGGGTGTCGGGGGATGGAATTGGGGTTTGCTTCTTTAACTCTGTCGTGTAATGTATTTTCTTTGTATGAAATGTGTGCGGTGACACTTGGATTAATAGCGCAACATTGTTTCATTCCGCGCATCATGTTATTAGTCTGCTTCTGTGAAGACGTATTTGATACGGGAAGGAGATGAAATGCATGTTTTGACTTTAATCCAAATGTCATACCAAATTAATGTCCCCATACTCAGATGATTACCCAGATAGTACACATATGTTGAAATGGCATTGATTCCATATCAGACAAAAAGGTTGAAACAACGTACGTTGATCTTCAATCTTTCACTTTATATCAACATTGAATCAAGGTTTTGCCACCATCAATTTTCAATATTGAAAATCTGACCAAAAATCCCTGCGATGGGCTGGCCCCCTGTCCAGGGTTGTTCCCTGCCTCGTGCCCGTTGCTTCCGGGATAGGCTCCGGACCC
>JAODJU010000095.1:8610530-8635579 GCA_026776725.1 Gnathonemus echidnorhynchus
GTTCCCTGCCTCGTGCCCGTTGCTTCCGGGATAGGCTCCGGACCCCCCGCGACCCAGTAGGATAAGCGGCTTGGAAATTGGATGGATGGATGGATGACCAAAAATCCATTCAGTTTCAACGTTGATAATTTAACACTGACAATAATTCGACGCATTTAACTATAATTCAAAGTTGAAACAATAACATGATGCTATCCGGGTAGATTGTGTTGGGAGGTATTTGTCAGTTTATTTTATATTATAACAAACACTTAATCTGTTATGTTTAAAATCGTTACCCGATTTGGCTGTGGTCTTACCACAACTTTTTCATATTTCAGTGCAATAAAAGTGTTGTTTGCTTTCCAGCATTATTTATGTAGCTCCTCCGACAATTATTTTAAATGGTCACGTGATCTGGCAGCGCTGCATTGCTGTCCATCATTCAGAATTTCTCTTTCCCCAGTTACGGCCGGACTCTGACATGGCACTGTCGTGGTATATCTGTTTGGCAATCGTTGGTGAATTCACCCTGCTGTTTTCTGCTGGTGAGTGACCTATGATCAGTTTTACCAGTAACACTACCATGATCAAATTGACATACTGGTACTTTAAAATAAAAACTCTAGACCTTGTTGTTTTGATATGAACTCTTTTTATTTAAATTGTAAATGTTTATTGTACCATATATTGCTATTGTATTGCTGTTATAAAATCTCTTTCAATTCAGCTCAGTGAAGTACAATGAACTTCCTAAAAAAGTCATGACTACACAAGACAAAATAGCAACTTTCCTCCAACAAATATATAGATGCATGAAGTTAAAAAATAAGAAAGTTGCAGATCTAGAAAGTTTTGATTTAGCAAAAACTAGCGTAAAGTAAATAGCTGTGTGCTTTGTGCAAATCACTTCTGAAAAAAAAATCTTATGTTCTTAAAATCCACAGCGATGGTCCAGTTGAATTGCCAGCATGAAAACCTTGGGATATCAAGGCAAAACTCAATGATCAATTGCTCAGTGAAGGGAGCTGAGGCTTCGGATGTAGACATAGGCGTTGTGATTTGGAAAAAGGGTAAATCCACTGTGCTAATGTACTACAATAAAGCAATAACAACGAATGATCAACGATTTCGATTTGCTGAGCAGAACTGGGATACCAGAAACAGGAATGTGTCATTGTTGGTGACGGACACCCAGGTGGTAGATGAAGACCAGTATCACTGTCAAGTGATAACTGACAGTAGTGAGGCCGAGGCGTACACCAGCCTTAAAGTCCACGGTGAGAGTTCTGTTAAGCATGCATTGTAAATAAAGTGACTTTCATGAAAATAACCATAAATCCAATGATATTGAAGAATCTCTGATGTTATCTCCTCTGTCTTCACAATGCTTCTTTCAAAAGATATTTCCTTCTGTTATGTCATCAAATGCTAATTTTTATTCCAGTGTTAATGGTGCCAATATCATGTGTGCAGAATCTACAGAACACTAAAGAATCAAATCCAAATGTATCAAGACTAACAGCTTTTGTCTCTCATTCTTCAGGTAGGTACTCAAAGCCAGTAATGAGCTCCATTCCCAAGAAGGACATACGGGAGAACATGAGGGTGGAGATCTTCTGTAATGCCTCAGGGGGTTACCCAGCTGGGGTAATTCACTGGTATGACCAATACAACACGAACTGGACCCGAAGCGCAGAGACAGATGTGGTGCAGACTGAGGACAAGCTCTTCAGCTTGACGAGCAAACTGACCGTCCTGCAAGCCTCGTCCAGCTCCCCGGGATACAGATGTGTGGTGCTCAACAGCAACAGACAGCAGGAAGAAGTGGTGGAATATGATCTCCCATTTGCCCTAGATGATGGTGGGTTAACTTTATCTTGGGAAACAGGAAATATGCTATATGGCAGCGCTAAACAGAAAACCATCTCACCTTCAAGTCTTCTCTCACGTCTTTCTCTTTTTATTTTCCTGTTTCTTATATTGCAGTCAGAATACATTCGAACTGGTCGCCAACACTGATAACCTTTGACATTTATTGGTCTTTAGCATTTATTCAATGATTCATTTTCTCCACATCACGTTAACAGCATATGTAAATAGTATCGCCACCTTCTATGTAGATGCATTTGACATTTTCTGGTTTTTGAAGCACCTCCTCTTTGTTACTGTACTTTGTGTTGTAGACCCAGAAAACACACCTCATGCCGGGGACAGACACAGCATGACTCTCACAGCCGTCCTCGTGGTCGTTGGGTCGCTGGTCTGTGGACTGTTGATCCTGATGCTGCTCAGGAGGAGACGTTCTCACAGTGAGTATAACCACCTGACCCAGGGTCGGTTTTGCTTCTTGTTCCTGACACAGTGACCCTGCCTGGATACACTGCGATTTCAGCTATTGGTCCAGCTTTTCCACTTTGCAACTTCCTGGTTGGCATAGCACAGAGGGAAATTCCATGACATGCTCTGTTTAAGTATGCAGAGCCAGTTCTCCTTGCCTGGTTCGTATGATTAGTCTTGGTTTCTCACAATAGGCCATGAATTACACATTTAGAACTTCTCATGGTTTTTCATAAGCCACAGGCCCCTCTGACACCACTTTTTGTCGTGTAAAAGCATAGGCTTTATTGGAAATGTGTGAATACATAACTGCAAGCGTCTTGTGGTTAAGTTTTTGATTTGTCCTGCGTTCATAATTTCTGGTTTCTAACTTGTGGCACAGTATAAATTGTAAACTGTGCGCTTCCCTATGCCCAGGTCTTTCAAGGTGATTTAACCACTGCTTTGTTTTATTATTAATTGATTTCTTTTTCACTGTAAGAGTGTTACAGCGAAAGCAGTACTTGCTGAAACTGCCCTGGGTCAGTCTGCACATTCCAGATGAGGAAGTAGCTTCTTTGCTTTGAGGAAGAGTTCAGTTTATATGTTGCTTGATGTGACCTGGCTTGTGTTTTGTTGTAAGCTGGTGCTGTCTGATTGAGCTGTAGTAATTATGAACAGCTTCAGGATATTGCATCAGAGTTCAGCGTGCACAGAGCCTAGCCAGCCGTGTCGCAGCAGAAGGGAATATTTATCGTAAGCTGTGCAGCACCAAGTTTCAGTCACGATGGTGGAAATCTGCACTAGGCACTTATCCTCCATGACGATTGGGTAATTTCAGTATTTTATTTTTTTTTATCAGCGATGGCTTTTGTGTTCATGTAAGATTCTCACTGACTGCTTCCTCTTCCTTTTAGATTATCGGCAGAGGGAAGAGGCAGATTTTCAGGTATGATCCCCCCCCCTGTCCCAGTAGGGTTGGGTATTGTTTGGGTTTTTTCCAGTACGGGTCACCAACAGTGCTAGTGCTAAAACATTGCCTGCACCAGTACTTAAGGAAAAAAAGCACAAAACAAGGTCAACGACATTAAAGAATTGCTTTTTTTATTACTAAGGCAAATTTGAATTTAAAATTGAATAATGGGCCTATATTAACATCATAAAAATATAAATATACAGAACACTTAACAAATTTATATAATAAATAAAACCTAACCCAACTATAATAATTTACCACTAAATAATACCTTAATTCTTGTGTACATGTGACTTTCAGAGTTTCAGGAAACACTTTTATATATCCTGGGTCTTTAGCACATATTAGACACACACACACACACACACACACACACACACACAAATAACCGTAACTGCGCAAGATTTTCTGGAATAAGTCTTCCCTGAATACTAAGAACAGTTTCTAAACAAATTGAAAATAAATAAATTAGGCATACATTGAAAAAACTACCACTGGAAAATGTCCCCTTCACACCTTGCAGTTTAGAGACAACTGGAAGGTAATAAAGGTAAAAAAGAGATCAATATGAACAAACTCCTAATGTTTGTTCATAACTTTGTTTCAGTGTTCTAAGTAATTGACTCGTGGACATGACATAATGGGGGTTTACAAACTCAACTGAAAAAGCGCAACTTTACCATTTTTACCTTTCTGGCAAATAAATGACCGTAAAACATGAAATTTTAGTTATTTTGCCATGATTTTAATAGTAAATTGTTGTGGATGAAAAGTACGTAATACACCCTGGGAGCAGCAGAGCTGTAAACATGACGTTCAGGTCGCTAGCAACTTGAGGTATGCATACATAAATATAAATAAATAAATCCGAAACACTTACCAGATTTACAAAACAACGTCCTGGTGTTGGAATACTTTTGAGTGACCACTTCAGACCACTTAGATCTAGGCATTTTAATCATATCTAAGGTAGCTACTAGCTAACGGTAGGCGTCTGTGACATCAGAGCAAGTGTAACGCTAACTAATGATGGCACGTGAGGCGCAGTGATGCTTCTATTACCTGACCACTAAAGGGCAAATATTTCAGTTGACCGCTCACACATTTAAGTGGCACCAGAATGAGGCACCGAAATCTGGATTACAGTACGGTCCGGTACATACCGATCGTATAGCAAATGGCGCCAATATGTTTCGGTACTGAACTCTACTCTTTCTGTGGATTTGGTGTTTTTGTCTTTGGTGTTGATAAATATTGGCCTGAAATATCAGTATGTTAACTGATATATTGTGCATTTCTACATATTGTTTGTTCCATCTTCATGAAGACAATATGTAATAGAAAATAATTTATAATAGAAATTATTATAAAGTTATTTATTTATATTGTTCTTTTTGTGAGAGAAAATTGCAATCTCGATTCTGAGTGGGGGGAAAAAAAGCCATGATTCATATTTTTACCCAGAATCCCGCAGTCCTTTTTTTTACGTTTCTGTTGTAGACATGAGGCAAAAAAACATACAATGTTAGCCAAATAACAGCAAGTGTAAATGCCAAGGGAACGCAAAGTGCGTACAACTCTAAGGTGCCCATGTCTGAATCCACTATATGACCACCTTACTGTACCTGCATGCATGTCTCCTAGACCACATTATAACATTAAATCACGGCTCCTGAGAATACTTAAAAGTTGCTGAGAAAAATGACATCTAGAGAGCTGTCCGATTCCGTGCCTAACGGTGTGTTCTGCTTCTCGACAGGGCTCTGTGGACAGATGAAGAACATCTTTCAAGAAAGTCTGGAGATTAAGTACACTGATATTGAAAGAATCTTTATTTCCATGTCAGGAATATTTTGGTATAATGTGAATTTAATCTTTATTATACTGGTCATTCAACTAACTGTAGCCACCTTATGGCTGTAATCATAACACCAAGCTCTTGTGCATCACTGAATCATAGAAAAACTATGAAATACAATGTACAGTGAATTTATTATTCAAGTGGTGTATGATAATCTTAAACGTTTAATTGGAAGCATATTTTCACCATTGTACATATGTTATTGTCCATAAATCAGATTAGAAAAAGAATCAGCTTTTGTAATTTTTAACATTTTCCATATAAAATAAGCACTTACATTTTTATAAGTGTGTTTTATTCTGGGAGCTTACATTCTTTATGTGTGAAAAAAATCTTTTGTACATTTCATGTATTTTTAACTGATATTTGAGCACTGGGTCGAACATGATGTAAAAAATTCAATCTGTAATTAACCCATTTGAATTTTGAAGTGTCACTGTAGGCTGCAGGCTCATCAGACAGTTTGTTGTAATTTTGCTCTTTGCTGTATACAGATATCCTGCTAGATAGGTGAGGGTGGGAAACAATTTTTTAAAATAGTTTTGCCGTTTCCTCGCAATATGTTTGCGGTCCCATAGCACTTGCCCACTTGCTGCAACGTGACGGTACGGAGAAGCCTATATACTACAGACATGTCCTGTACTCTTTAGGTTGGTACAATCATTATTAGTAACACAGAACTAATTCAAGGGGACCAGGGGAGTTTCTAGGTATTGAAAAGATCAGGGGCTAAGTCAGGTTTACCTGGGGCATGACTTATTTTGAAGGAAGGAAGAAAGGAAGATTGGCATCGGGGCTAAAATACCCTGGGTTACAGCCCCAAGTGATCGGACCTATCGGTGCCCATGGAGGGAATGCAAAAGTGACGCATTTTGTTTTTTTTTTTTTTTGGGGGGGGGGTCACAGGTGTTAAATTATATTCAAACAAATTGTGTGACATTTGATATTACAACTTTTTGTAAACTTTTTGAAAAAAAATGACAGCCCTAATGTATTCATTTCATTTTTATATGTTTCTTTTAATTTTCTTTTGTGAAATATAAAATCAAACAATTCACTTGATGTGATTTCTTTCTCTGCGTATATATACGTTTTGAATGATGGGGCGTTCTTCTGAAGGAAAGCGGACAAACCCCCTTTTCAATGATTTTATTAATGTTTCGGAACGTCACCGTTCCAGTGATTTGCTTTTCTCAGTATAAATATGGCTTAAATATATACACTTGCACCATCATTTAAAGAGGATTCCGTGTATGTGCTGTGGGTTCAGTGCCTTTTTGGAGGACAGCCTGAAGTTTGCTGGTGTCGTCCATTTTCACATGCATTTCACCTGGTGGGTTTTTCCCGGGGGGGATGGGGCAGGAAGGAAATCCTGGCTGACGTGGAACATCAAAAAATCCCCAGTAACTACATATAGCTCCTGGCACAGCTCAGTGTTCAGGATTATCTCTCCCCTCATTGTCCTTGAAAGAAAAATCCCCCAGAGCGACTGATCCTATCAGTTTCCATTCTTGCCATTCTTGGCCTCTACTTAATGTTCTTTGTATGAAACGAACCAAGACTTTTTTTTTGTCTATTTTAAATGAAAATGGCCTGTCAGCATTGCTTTGTGGAAGTGTTCAATAATGTGGCTCTCTCTTGGATCATCAAGAAGCAGCACGTCTATTAAAAGTTAACGTTTCCTCTTTTCTCATCCTTAAGCTTCTGGGCAAGAAGAGAAAGCTGTAGCTTGTGTAGTTTTCATTTTAAAAGTGGTCTTGGTGAACAGTAACTTTCATTTGCTGAGTAATTTATGATTAACTTGATTAATGATTAATGAATGAACCACACCACCACCCCAAAAAAAGATGTTACTTTCACTTTTAGATCTTACAATAAGTGAAGTTGTGATCAGTTTCTGGATTTCCCTCTGTTGAAATAACGTGACATCATCCATCCATCCATCCATCCATCCATCCATCCATCTTCCAATCACTTGGATGTAATCTGCCTCACTTTCACACATAGATTGAGCTCTGGAACCCGGACTCTCTTAGTTGCTCTGTGACAAAATCTGTTTTGACCAGTGTTATCATTGCCACAGCACTGATGAATTCTTGAATCTTATTGTTCAGAGGGTGTTGATTAATTTTCTATAACTGCAGACATAATGCTAGCCAGATAAATTACAGTAGTAAATCAATGTGCTATCATAATCTTTAATTCTGCCCTGAGTAATGTTTAAGCTTCAGCAAGCTGTGAATTATACTAGAAAAGGGTGATACCACTTATTTTCTTTTCCATCTGATTTGATCCAGTACCAAGGTGTTATAGAAAGTGCGGTTTCTTCAGTACCAATCTCCATATTCTTATCTGTGCATTAAATGGAAAAGTGCTGAATGATAAGATAGGTAAGCTGGTTGATTCTAAAATCTAAAAATATTTTATATATATTATATAAATTTCCTTGATAGGACTGAGTTGAAGAGGTCTTTTATAAATGTCAGTAGTCGTATTTTATTTGTCAGGGGATTGTGTGAACCCCACACAATATGTGCTCACATATTTGGTTTAATTAATGCACTGGTAATGGGTATATTATTCTGTATAAATAACACTGTTTATATCCAGGATACAGTGATTTAATGAAGTTTTCCAAAGCTTTTGTGAAAAAAAGAATGAAAAAAAGAATAGTACAGTATACATTTTGTTACAGGTAACTGAGCACTTCGCATAACAGGACTGTCTTGATGATGTAGTTGTGGTGAGCTTGTCATTCTGCAGCAAGCATCACACCCCGGTAAGAAAGGAGGTAAGGACAAGCTAGGGGGGAACAAAAAGGGCTTTATTGGGGAAAACTAAACAGAAGCAAGGCAAACTCAAATTGTAGCCACAAGGGGTAAGTCAATTACCAGGACCACAGTGAAGATTGTACAATGTGTCAATTATTAGAGCCACGCTGAAGAGAGAACGAGAGGGGCAGGCAAGCAGGACATGACAACAAGTTTCCCGTGTCATCATTTCTCTTGCTTTACAGGTCTAAAATGTGTCTGCATGCCCACCGTAGCTAGTCCTGTCACATAAACATTGGTCATAAACATTCACTATGGACATACTCAGTGCATTTAATAGTGCATAAACATTCACTATTGTGATACTGGTTTGAGAAACAGGAATGCTTGCTGCAGCCACTAATTAAAAACATATTTTCTCTTTGGCAGGGTTAATTTGTGAGATTCACAGTGTAGATTAGCATCTTCGTCTATGTCTGAAGGCTACATCCACATCACCTGGGAGTATAAACGGCCCATTGTGTTTGACGAACAATAACATGTTGCTTTTCTTTTATGTAATTGGTGGTTTGATATGTGTATCAGCTGAAGTATGTTTGCTGTACATTAAAACTTTTTTAGTTGGGCAATGTGTTAAAACCGTTACATGTTGTTATATTTCAATTATTTCTTGGGACATGGGGACTGCCCAGGTCAAACTGGGACGTCTGGTCACCCTAGATCTGCATCACCTCACTTCATTGCAGGGTGGAGTACAGTGATCGAAACTGAGCTTATCATGGTGAAAAGGCAGATGACACATTGTAGAGTCAGAGCAATTGCTTAAATGATAGAGACATCTTTTAAACATTTTGGACTAACCACTCTTCTGGCTGTAGCCACACTTTCTAAAATTTCTAATTGAGATCTGCGCTCACCCGTAGACTGATCCTCCACTCCAATTGGCTATGAACCGTCCCCAAATTGAACTGTGTGATGTGTTGCTCCATGGGTTAGGAGGCTGTGTCTGTGATTGGAAGGGTGCCAGTTCATATCCCAGGGTGATTTCCCTGCTGGGAACGTAAGCAGGGCCATTAACCCCAATTGCTCCAAGGACTGGCTGTATTGTAACATTAATGTTCCCTCAACTGTGTAACCTCCCCCCGTACAATGTAAACTGATGGACCATCAAAGACTGGCAGCTTAACTCCTCTGTTACATGCCCTAATGTTACTGTCATGCCCTGCTCGTCCGATCCTACTGTGTGCCACGCTCCCTCATCTACCCCGTGTGGAATCCTTGTGTTATCAGCTGTTTCTAGTTGTTGTGAATTAGTCTTGTGACTAATTGTGAATGAAACCCCATGTTTCCCTGACTTCTTGACTCCTGCTCCTCTTTCCCCGCTCTGTGGCCCTTGAGAATGAGACAGAATGACCAGACTCTGAAAAGGGATGCTGCGCCTCACCGAGGAAGACTACTTAGCCTTGGTGGATGAGGTAATTTACTGGCTTAACCAGCCAGAAGTAAAAGAGGATCCCACAGCTCAAGCCCATGCCCTTCAGTCAAGAGATCTTCTGGAAGAAATCCCCCCCCCCAAAGACCCACACGTCGTGGAAGAGTTGCGGAGAAACATATGGCAGCTGAGGGGAGGAGTGGCAGAGATGATGTTCAGGCGGGTGGATTGCCTCTCCTCCTGCTGTCCAGGCAGCCCAAACCCTTCATCAGTCCTGTTGTATCTGCTCGCAAAAAGCAGCAGAAAGATTGCAAGCGAGAGGGCGCCTTCAAAGCCATTCCGGGACCCAACGCTTCGCCTGCGCCCAAGGCTCGTCCTGCCACTTCACCGGCAACGCCTGAGGCTCGTCTACCCGCCGTTTCGACATCACCTCCTGTGCCAGTCCTGTCTGCAGTTCCTGTTTCGTCCCTGGCTAGGAAGTAATTTGCCCTTTAGACACTGTACTGGATGATGATGGAAGATCCGGCAGTGCGGGACTCCCCAGAGGCTGACCAGCTCTGTAAACAGCTTCAAGGGGAGTTCACTACCTTCACCCCAACTTCCCTGCCTGGAGCCTGCGCCTTCGCTGGCTGTGGCTACGTCTTCGCCTACAGTGGCTTCTGCTCCCTCCTCACCTCCTCCTGTGTCCCCTTCACCTTCCTGCTCGCCTCCACCAGCGATTCCTCCGCCTTCCTCCTCGCCCCCTTCAGTATCCCCTCCAGCTCCTGCCTTGTGGTCGCTGAGGGTCCCTCTGGCTCTGACCTTGTGGTCACCTGTGGCCCCTGCTGCTCCTGCCTTCTGCCTGCCGGGGTTCCCTGCTGCTCCCTGGTTCCCCCCACCCTTTGCCTCATTGCCCACTGGTTTTGTGCCCCCTGTGTTTGCTCTCTGTCCTCCTGTTCCGCATTTGTTCCCTCCTGGTCCCTTTGCTCCTCCTTTCCTCAGTGTCCCTCCTGTTGGTTTTGTGCCCCCTGGTGTTGTTCCTCTGTTGTCCCCGTCCTTGGTGTCTTTGGGTCTTGTGTTTCTGTCGTTGGTGCCCTTGTGTGTGCCTGCGGTCCCTGTGGTGTGTCAGCTGTTGTCGTAGTTGGTGTCGTTATGCCTGTTCTGTGTATTGGTCCTGTTCCATTCGCCCCGTTGATGTTGTTGCTTTTGTTTCCCTATGTCCTGTCCTGCCGAGTCCTGTTATGTCCCCGGTCTCATCCCTCGGTTCCTTTAGGCATGCCCGGAGTGTGCGCCTTTGGGGGGGGGGGGGGGGGGGATTTCTGTCTTGCCCTGCTCGTCTGATCCTCCTGTATACCACGCCCCCTCATCTACCTAGTGTGGAATCCCCATGTTATCAGCTGTTTCTAGTTGTTGTTGTTTATTGGTCTTGTGTATTTAAGCCCACGTTAAAGTGGGTTTCTCCTTAACAATTATAATTAACGTCATTGCATCATTTCTGCCTGTTACGTGTTCCTGTTTGTCTTTACTCCAAATGAAACCCCATGTTTCCCCGACTCCTTGACTCCTGCTCCTCTTTCCTCGCTCTGTGCCCCTTGAGAAGGAGACAGTTACTGCTGTGCTGTTCACACAATCTTGCTACAATGCCTTCAACACATTCAAATTACATTTGTAAATTATGTCTTAAAATATCAAACTCACAACTTATTTCTCCTGAAAATCTAGTCTCGGCCAACAGTTGCACAATACTGTGCAAAAGTCTTGAGCGGAGAGGAGAGGTTTGGGAACCAAAGCGATGTTCAGCTAGACATCCAACAAGATATCAGTACCTTTTTGGAGAACAAAATAAGTTCTTGCTAGTTTTTATGTTGATTTTAATTTACTTATAATGTTAAATTGTGTTTTTTATTCTGAGCAAATATATTCTTACTAGTATTAAACATGTTCTTTCATGGCCCAATATTTTTACACAGTATATATACCCAGCAAAAAAAGAATTAAAAAGAGGAAATCTTGGAAACCAGAAATGAGAGCGTTTTCCCCCTTATCAAACACATTAACAACAACAAATCTAGTCAGACAATTAACAATAAAATATCAATGGTAACTTTGGGTTCAAAGGGTGGAGACCGAGAGGACATATTGGTAACAGTCATAGTCCCAGTTCATTAGTAAGTGCTCTTAATTAGAGCAGAAGTGACTGGAAATTGCTCACACCCAATATCCATGACACACGCGAAGGAAACATCACATTGTTTCTGTGTGTATTGCGAATTACTAGGCTAACCAGTTTGACTTCCAGTATAAAAATTATATTGTATACAGGCTTCAATGTAGCTGTTATTTAAACATGTTGACTTCTTGTTCTATTGAAAGAACAGGACTTTCCTGATGTGCTTCTAGAAAACCGCAGGCCCAGTCGGCCCATTTCTTCATAGATCAGGCACAGGAAGTTAGCATGCAAGCACTGCAAGAAACGAGGTCAAGTCTCGCTCGTCCATACTGGGACAGTGGGGGGGCTCAGACATCAATCAAAGGGGGGTCTTACTGCAGGGAGTCCAGGAGGAGATGGTTTGGTGTTTTGGCTGATTTCATTCCTGTAGTGACATTTTAGCTTTCAATGCAGATAATAATCAGCCTGCCAGCCAATAACAGTTTGCACTCTGCACTGGCTTGGCCCCACGCCTCCCCACACTATGATATTTTATATGGCAACATTATCACAGATTGCAAGTCATATCTCCTAGCCAGAGGGGGAAATTTCAGGTTCAGAAAGTACAAATCCAAGTACAAAGTATTCAATAACTTTTGAGTATTTTGTAATTTGTTTTTTGCTGAATGGAAAAAAACTAAAACACTTTGAGACTATTTTTTTGTATTTAAAATCTAATTGTATTTATTTTCTGTAATTTTAAGAAGCCTCTTCACCAAGTTTAGTCTATCACTGACTTTTAGATGCAAATAAATCACGTGACCCAGCTTACTCGTTTGTTTTTGCATGACCAGTAATCCAAGGAAAGCTTGGTGCTCGGTGGTTTGTCATTAAGGCTTTATTGGTTGCATTAGAGATAAATTAGGCTAGCTACTTCTGTTCCTAAACTGTTCCAAAACTAGGCACTGAGCCAATGTTAAATGGAGAACTGACTAGAGAACTTGATGTTACATATTATATGTCACAGTCGATGGTTCCGTTTTTTTTTTTTTTTTTTTTTTTTTGTGGAAGCATATATCTAAAAAAACCTGTTCCTTCTCTGAATTTGCGTGTATTCGGCACCCTGCTGTAAGATAAAGTGGGAAATTTGCGCAATATAATATAATGACGTCTGTGCAGGCACATACCGGCACCCCAGACAGCCAACTCTGTGAGAGACACTGGGTATTAATTAAGGGTATAAATGAATGGTTCTGAAATCTAGATTGAAACTATTGTGACATAAACTGGGGCATGTACCGGGGAAACAGGAGCAGGAGTCGGGGAGTCGGGGGAATATGGGATTTAATGGAGGAGAAAACACACTCAGGAACACACCACAACGTTAATGACTGAACTGGGGAAACATACGTAAACACAGACTTAAATACACAGGACTAATGACAGCAACTCGAAGCAACTAATCACATGGGGATTCCACATGAGGTAACGAGGGGCCGTGGCACACAAGAGGATCGGACGATCGGGGCATGACAGGACCCCCCCCCCTCCCCCCAAAGGTGCGCACTCTGGGTGTGCCTAAGGGGAGCGAAGAGACGAGACTGCGGACACGACGGCACCTGGGGAAACAAAAGCAAGAAAGTTAACAAGGAACGGGAAACAGCACAGACACACAGAACAGGCACAAGGGGAACAACCAGGACACCAACTGACACACTACAGGGAACGGAGACAGACACAGGGGCACCAACAACGGAAACACAGAACCCAAGGAGGGGAACAACGAAGGGACAACACCAGGGGGCACACCAACGAATGGAGAACAGGGACCAGAAAGGAACAAAGGCGAAGAGGGATAGGGAGCAAACACAGGGGGCAAGGAAGCAAAGGGTGGGGGGAGACAGGGAGATGGAGGGAACCCTGGCAGACAGAAGGCAGGAGCCACAGGGGCAGCAGGCGACTGCGAGGCCGGAGCTGAAGGGTAGGTAGGAGAGGTAGGAGCCGGAGGGGACGCTGAGGGGGCGAGGAGGAAGGCGGACTGATGGAGGAGGTGAGGCAGGAGCAGAAGCCGCGGCAGGCGAAAGCACCGCCACAGCTGGCGAAGGTGCAGGCGACTGACGAGTCAGAGCCAGGGGACCCGCAGGCAACCGATGAGTCAGAGCCAGGGGACCCAGAGGCAGGACCACAGCCAGCCGACGAGGCACTGCAGGGGGACTCGCAGGTGACCACCAAGCAGGAGCCAGGGGGACCGAAAGCAAGGACTCCGCCGCAGGTGAAGTGGCAGGGAGATGAGCCTCGGGCGCAGGTGAAGCGGCGGGTCCTGGAACGGCTTCCAAGATGCCAGGGGGAGAGGAGCTATTGGGTGGTCCAATAGTCCGGGACCTCCTCAGGGACAGGGACTGGGGTCATGGGAGCTGGGGGCACGGGAGCAGGAACTGCTGGAGCAGGAACCACGTGGGGCGGAGCAGGAAGCACCGGAACAGGAAACACGGGATGGCATCTCCAATAGACCTGGCCCCCTTTAAGGCCAGGCGCATCCCCAGGAAGGGATGAACTGTGGGCTTAGGCAGCAAAGCGGCGGGCAGATGAGTCGCGGGCGCCGGCAGCGAAGAGGTGGGCAAACGCTCGGGGTAAGCAGCTTTAGGCACGAACACCACCGGGTTGAGTATCGAGAGGGGCTCCTCCTGAAACCCGGCAGGGGAAGCAGCAGAGACCAAGGCAGCTCCTAGGAAGACCTCTGGCGTGTCTTCCTGCCTTCGGTTCCTCCACCTTTTCCTTTTCCCGCTGATTTCGCCGGAGTCTGGGGCACTTCTGGCAGCTCCGAAAATGGACCATAAGGTAGTTCACTTTCCAGGGCTACCCGCCGCATCATCGACTCCGCCAGTGTTTATCTTTTCACATTTTATGTCCTGCAGATTCCAAAAATTTCTTTTTTTTTTTGGGCTTTTATCCAAAGTGAGATACAGTCGAGGAAACAGTCAGTCAGTCCCTGGAGCAGTTAAGGGCCTTGCTCAAGGGCCCAATGGTGAAATCACTCTGCTGACCAGTATTTGGACTGGTGACTTTACAAATACGGGTATGGTTCCCTACAGCAGATCAAAACTCAAAAACAGGTGTTTTGTTATGAATGTGCCACATACGACCCGCTGGACTGTCCATGTTGTTCCAACTTGTTAATTTCACCTATGAAATAAGGACAGAAAAGAAGGAAAAACCAAATCTTTGCAACATTCTCGTTTTCAAAATGCATTTATTGAGTTTTCCTTTTCATCATTCACCATGTGCTGGCAATAAAACACAGGCTTCAAACATGCCAACCCATCAAGAAACAGGTCAAGTGAACAGACCAGCAGAAAGGTGTACTACACACAGAAAGTTTCCTTGTTGTGGGTTGTAAGGTCTGGTGCACCACCTGTATTCCCTCTGTTTTTGTCTGAGGCTGATGTTGTGCATATGGAACATGATCATCAGAGTTGCCAGAAAAGTTTCAAAACATCCAAAACCTAGCTGTACATGTTCTATAACATCTAAACATTATAACTGATGACGCAAAATTTCTGCCACTTACCTATTCACAGCTTGATAGGTGAATCTTTGCAGCATGTACAGCAACAACCTCAAAACGTGTTAGGCGCCATATTTATTGTGGAAAAAAATCTGGTTAATTCAGCCAGTAATCACTAAATGTCACTGTTACTGGGTCATATATGGTACAATGGGCTGTAAAGCAAAAAAGAATTCTTAACTTTGATGAGTGGGTTGAATGTAAGGCAGAAATAAAAGGAAGGGTCGTATAAGACCCCGTGGGTTCCCCAGAGTTACGCTTTTTAAAAAATATTACAATGGAAGATATAAGTAGTTTTAGAAACTGAAGAGGTAAAAATGTATGTTTGGACATCTATATTACTGAAAGTCAAGTCAAATTAGTAATTTCAAGATATTCAGCCAGTGAAACAAAATGGCATTTACCTGAAATGGGCTTTACACAGAAATGATAGTCACACAAAACAACGATAAATAAATATGCTGTACAAAATAGTGCAAGTTTCAACAAGGGCTCTATGTTACTGGTTTGACTGTAAATAGCTGACAGTATTGTAATGCAGAAGTACTGTTACTTGCCTACATCATCTTCAAATAAAGGTTTGTCTTTAGCATCCAGTTTACATACAGTTCAATAAAGGATTTCCAAATACAGGAACTTGAGAAGGGACACAATTTGATAACATCAGTGATTTTCTTGGTGCATACATTTTTATCATTAGAGAAGCCTAGGATTCTGTGTGCGAATGAAGATAATTTGCTATGAAGAACTCCACCGCTGTGCCACATCCCTGAGTGGATGAGGAGTGTGAAATACGTACTTTCAAAGGGTGCAAAGTGGATATTTGGAGCGGTGTACACATAGTGACAACAGAGGAGGAGGTGACCAGTCTGTCTCCAGTGTGACAGATCTGGACTCTCTTATTAGCTATTCTCTAGCTATTTTTGATCATCAAGACCCAAAATTTTACTACGTGCCTGTGGTGATGTATGTTGTTGCAAGTTTGGATCTCAGAGTGTTGAAACCAGAGTCCTATATTTGGAGGACAAAGAATTAGAATTTAAATCTATTCCATCATTTAGCATTATAGCTTTTAGTCCTTGACACTTATAAGGTAAAAAAAAAACAAATAAACTGACTTGGCAATTATATTTGGGAAAGATTTTCAACAACTGGAGCTCCCGTTTTGCACATGTGCATAGTGATGGCAGCATTTTGTAAGTAATGGGTAGATAACAGGGAAGTGATACGTTTAGTTGGGAAGTGAGAAGTGTGTTTTATAGTTCATGAAAGCAAGAAACAGAAAACTGACTTTGCTTTGTGGCCAAGACTAAACAAAACATCTATATATTGTATGTAAACATCTGTAGAAACAAACCCAGTCACCTGACTCTCTATCCTGGGAGTTGGTGCCACTCACCCTTCATTGCAAGATTTTAACTTCCAGTTTCAAAAGGAGCTATAGGCTCAGTTAATAAATTACTGGGACTGTCCTCCACTTGAGGGTGCTGCCCACCAATTTAACAAATGTCATTGCTTATTTATAAGCTTGGCACACAAATTCAAGACCAACACTGGACAAAGTATTAGCAGTTATAAAAATACTCACACGTCATTTGGTATGTTTCCCTTCTAGTGTTGTGCTTTTTCCTTAGCCTTGATAAGTTTGCGTTAGAAAGTTCTAGTTAAAAACTGCAGCTGCAGCTGTTTGTCCCAAGATTTTAGGCTCCAATGATATTCTTAGTGTCACAAAATAATGCCCCTTTGCTCATGTTAAAAATTCATGTGGAATTTGTCACATCACCCAGAGTGTCACCTGTCTTTTCACATACAGTATATAGGAAAGATTTTCTCTCTGTAATCAAGCAGGCCTCTTCCGCAGCCCAAATAAATGAATCCATTGCTTGTGTTGCTGGGCAGTCCTGGCAATGAGCTGAAACTTGTCAGTGGTTTCACAGAGTCAGTGACGCTCACTGGCTTCTTTCAAAAAGGAAAATGTAAACTTAGAAAGTCAACATCAGGAGAAAACAATTTTGCGCTTCTGAGAAAACACTGCAGCCACCTTTAAGGCAAACAGACATTTGTAATTAGTGCTTGCAAATGGTAATCGCTAACAACTGGTGGGGGGCTGCTGGAGTGCCAAGGAGCTCCTGACGCCTGGCAGTACCCAGTGGGAGGAAGAGGGGATGGTGTAGAGATGCATGTACCTGGGATCCAGCTGCAGAGCAGACTGGATATGGTAGACAGCACAGCAATGGTGTAAAAGAAAGGCCAGAGCAGACTCTGCTTTATCATTAAGTGGCCCAAAGGGTGCCCTTTCCAGTAGAGAAAATGGGATGCAGTGCTGTGAAGGTTACTCCTAAGCAGTGGGAAAACATGATGAAGTGCCCAAATAGGTGCCCCTCCAGTGAATAAAATGAAATACAGTGCCTCACTATTGCCTCGTTTCCACCAACAGGGAGCCGGTGCTGGTGCCAGTGCCAGGCTAGTTCTGGCTTGGTGCCTTTGATGAAAGTAAAGGTTAATCGCTTGATTGCATTTTTTTGGATTTATTTTGATCTGTTTTGGATTTTAAGTTATTATAAACTGCCGAACAAAAAAAAAAAAAAAATATATATATATATATCTCTATTGCCTGTATCCACTTTTGTCTCTGTAAAGGCTCCCGGTCTGTGCTTGTAAGTGACTTCATTCTCGCTCGCTGCTTTACCGCTGTTATTTTAAGGATCGCGCAAAGAGTCCGCTTACAACTGAACTTCGGCCTCGTGATCTTTTTGCCACTCCAGCGGCATCATTTTTATTTTATTCAACCTTTACTATTTAAATTGCACATACCCCCCCCCCCCCATTAAATTTTCTATATTTCTTGATCACTGCACAACATTGCTCGCACTATGTGTACTGTCTTTGTCTTTGCACTTTTTCTTGAGTTATTCCACTATGTGGCTCGACCTAAACTAATCATTTCACTTCCTCCACAATGCAGGTGTGTCAGCGGTCTTAAGCAATTAGTCTACCTATAGCAAGAGCTAAGTTCCTTTACTGCTGTATGTTAAGTAATATCCTACTGGGGTCAATAAACTACATCTTTATAATTTTAGAATATACTATCTTTGTAATGCCCATATCCACTACTAGTTAAGCGGTCATGAAACTCGCCACCTCAGTGCACTAGATTTACTGTGAGAAGTACTGTGAGAATTGCGGGTGTAAATTTCCTCCCTTTGATGCTGCATACACATTTCCTCCTTTTGATGCTACTCTCACATTTCCTCCTTTTGACAGTGGTCTCACATGAAGCTGTCTCAGAGATGGAGTACAGACTCTGGCATTTGGTGGGCCTCGTCCTTGTGGGCGTCCACAGCACCCAGGCCCCCCGAGGTGAGAATGGCTGCTCACGATCCTGGTGAGGTTGGAAAATGTGTCGTCACGCTGCAGGTTGAATGATAACAGATTAAGGTGTTTCCATAAATATGTGGGAAAGTATTTAATACTGGGATTATCTCTTTCAAAATCTCATAACTCATACATTTGTTGAATTTTGAGGTTTGTTTACTCTGGACTCCCTTGTTGCATAGTTAAGCACGGCGAGGAAACTCCATCAGATATAGCTGTTTTCTCCTTGACCAAAGATCACAGGTCACTTTTTTCTGGTTGAGAACCATAACATCAGTAGCCTTATACTCAGCAGAAAATTGCTGGAGAGAGAAATCACCATTACTAATGACTGTATTCTGCATTCTTTATTCTGTATTGCAGTTACTTTTTTAAACCATGATGTTTTATCTTTTCTAACTTTGAGAGAAGGCCAGAATTGTGATAGCAGAGGAAGTAAAGTCATTGAAATTTTGCAAATTTTCTCAAAAATGCGTGGGGAAAACGTCTTTAAAAATATTAGTATAAAGAATTACATACATACTCAGGATAAAGGTATTTAGTATTGGCATTATCTGCCTTTTAAGAGATTAGAGAACTAAACTTTCTTTAGATAAAACCCAATGTTGTCTGTCCTTAACCAGGTACAACCCCATGTTTTGTGTGATACAGAAATGGAAATTCTGAGTGCTGATCCATCACTTTAAACTTGCTTAATTGCACCATAAATCAACTTCAAGACATCTGAGTCCAGCATTTAGGTGCTGCTAGTTGTGGTGGTTCAGCCTAGAAAGATCTTCCAGATGCAGTGAATCCAATAAAGTATTAATCTTATTTGTATAGCCTAAATTTCAGTGTCACTGTAAAATTACAATGAGAACCATAATGTCAGAATTGTTGGAGAGCGTGCTGAGTATAAATAAATACAATAATTAGTAATTCTGCATTGTAGCTCCTTTTTAAAACCACGATGTTTTATCTTTTCTAACCTTCAGAGAAGGCCAGGATTGTGACAGCAGAGGAAGGAAAGTCATTTACTGTCAATTGCTCAACAACCAAAAATGCATTGTCAGTGCATTTGTACCAAAGGATGGAGTCTGTGAAGAAAGTGCTCTATTATTTCAGGATGCCTGCTAAATGCACACCTGAAGATGAGTATGTAGACAGAGTGAAGACAGAGGGAGAGATGGGCAATCTCTCAGTTACTATTATTAACGTAACAGATGATGACTCTGGTCTCTACTGGTGCTCATACAATATGATTCAGGGCGAAGATCTGAAGAACTTCAAAAGCAACTATACTCTGGTTGTGGTAAATGGTAAGTGCTGACAGATCGTTATTCTTTTCATAGTCAAAGCATGTACAGGATATGGGATCACTTGTACAGAATGGTAGTGGAACACTATTCAAACCGTGCTGCTCAAAGCACCATTACTAATCATGGACATGGTAAGACCCAGGAGCAGGTGATATGTCTTGACAATCTGATGATGTGACACAGCTGACCTGAAGCTGTGTCCAACTGCTGAACCAGTGCTGACTCTGAGGGACATCATTGTCATCTGTGCTGGCTCTGTACTCCTGTTGAGTGTCGTCACCCTTCTCGTCTGTCTGGGCGCTAAGGTGAGTGTGCTTTTTGTAATTTTGGGATGTGAGTCTGTGTGTGTTAGTTTGACCACAAGCATGTGGTAACAAATGATTAAAATATTGGATTTCTAAAAAAGATCCTGTCATGACCTGCTCGTACGATCCTCATGTGTGCCGCGCCCCCTCATTACCTATGCGTGCTACCTCGATTGTGATCACCTGTTGCCTGTTATTTTCTGCTTGTCTTGTGTATTTAGTCCGCGTACAAGTCTGTTTCCCCAGGTCATTAACATGGTTTTGCTGGGTGCTTCTCCCGTCTATCTGTCAAACCTAAATAAACCCCGGTTTGTGCTATTCACGGCTCTCTCATCTGCTTCCCCGCTCGCCCGCACGCAGTCATTACAGATCCGTGTAATATTTTTTGATCAGTATTATCAAACCCCATGATGATGAACCAAGGTCACAATTGTTACTTCAGCTCTGTGTAATTGTGTGTTTACATTTTATATTTGACACCTCTAGTTGTGTCTATATGACATTATATCCCGTTTTCTTTCTCCTCAGATGAAAAAAGCCTGTGGTAAGAAAAAAAACATGCACTATAACGAAATGTATGAAGGCATACAACATGTGCATCTCTCAGCTGAGACCCTAAACTGATGGGACAGGACATGCACAAATCCCATGATTATTCTTCATCTCTTGATTAATCATCTTTATCATCATAACCTGTAACTAAATATCAAGTAATTGCACCAAGAGCTATGCCTGGGTGATATGGCTGAAAAACAATATCTTGATATGTTATGTCACTGTATAGATATTTGACATACAGTGGCGATTAAATTAAAAAGCAAGACACATTTTTGTAATTCTCAGAATTAAAAAATATTCAAACATGAATAGAGAAGATGTATTTTAATCATATTCCATCAGCAAAATCTATGCCACATTAAAAAATAAATGGTTTAAACAATTTTTAATTTTTAAGAAAATCGGCGATAAAAATTAAAATGGTTACAATTTTTTTTCTTTTGAATTCTCAACTCAATTCTCAACGTTTTTTGATGGTTACAACTTTAGGAAGGCTCTTTAAATGACTGGCACATCAATGCCATCTGAGACAATTCAGAAACTATGGTGGGTTTGTTTACCATAATTTTGTCGCCAATTGCCTTGCAGAGATTTTTCATAGGGTTCAGATTTGGAGTCTGGGCTGGTCTTTTCATCTCCTAGATGTTCTCAGCTATTAGTAATTGCTTCACCCATTTTACATTGTGGTAATGGGCATTGTCTTATATAAAAATGACTGGCTGACTGGGTGATGCTTGTTAGGAAGGATCCTCATGTTGCTAAAGGAGGTTCTGATATCCATCAGTGTTCACCATACCCATGGAGCCGTATGAGAGGCCCGACTCCTGCAGCAGGGAACCTGCCCACCATGACACGTACCCCTCTGAACATAACTGACTTCTTCACACACTTGGTGGAATCTTTCCCCAATTCAACTTTGTACCAGTTCTCCTCTGTCCACCCAACATGCTCCTCAGCAAAGGTCTAGTCTAGCCTTTTGATTCTTCTTGCTGATGAACAGCTTGACCATCGTGGAGTAGGCTTTCAGTCCATATTGTCCCAGATGACGAGACCCTGTCAAGACAAATTCCTGCCCAAGCTGTGTTGAACTGATCCCCCACTAAGACTCTCCCTATCATCCTCTTCACTTGCACACTCATATTCTGTGGGGAACTGGCCTTTTAACTTAGTTTCTATTTACAGCTTGAATGTTTGAGAAATTAAGCTATTGGAATGACTAACTTCTCTTCCAGTGGCTAAGAGGGTCGTCCCATCAGCCTTCATCTGAACAACCTGACATCTCAGCATTTCAGGCACCTTGGAGAGGTGTAGCATTTTGCAAAATGCCCGCCAATGTTACTGAATAGATTGGGGTTGCCAGGTATTTCAAAATATTTCAGATTAGAACCAAAAACTGTTAAGTACAACAAATCGTTCTTTAATTTTGATCACAGACATTGATCACAGTTTGAATTTTATATATGTGCAATACTTGTCACTGATGAAATACAAGTAAAATCTCTCTCATCTATTCAGGTTAGAATGACTTAGAATTCAGATAAGCAGTGACTTTGTAAATTCCTGAAATGTCACTTGTTCTCTAATTTTGATCTTCATTGTATATCAATATTATTAAAATTTATCTAAAATACTTTTTAAAAGTCAGGACAGAAAGTCAGAATTATGGTTTTATTTATTCACATCAATGCTTCCCAACTGGAAAACATCTCTGCTGAGCAGAACAATATCACATTAATAAAAATCTTAGAGAAAATACAAATTGGCTAATTATCCAAGTGCTTAAAATGTAAACTATTTTTTCAAGTGTTTCACAATTAGATTGTTCTGGTAAATGTTTATATTCAAAATACAACATTATATAACATATTTTTGGTCCTCTGCTGAACCATGGTTTCACATGAACCAAAAAAAAAATTTAAAATTACAAATTGACCAAAACGTACAAAGACCCAGAATGGACATGGAGGGAGAAAAACCGTATATCTGAAATACAAAAACAAGTATTTCAAGTATTTAACAGATGGGTTGTTCCAAAATTAAATGTATGGAGTCAAATTACATCCACATAATGCTGCAAACAAAAGTGTGAACTGTACCATAAATAAAAGCATGTATATATTGCAAACAAAATTGATGTATTCGATTTTTTTTTCTTTGCCAAATTGTAATAGTTCTTTTTTTCTTGATGTATCGCTTATTTTTCTTTATGGTACATGTGCTTTGCAATATTTTTTCTCTTTGTACTGCGTTTTTCTTTGCGTCCCACTGTCTGGCCTATTTTTGACATGATATGGGTGGGTGGGGTTTTGTGGGGGTGTCTGTCACAACCAGATCCATACTGACCTGTACCTCATATGTCTGCGCTTGCACAACATTTTTGTACGAAAAATTGTATGAAAATTTTAAATCATGATAACCGTGATGTAAAATTTTCATACAATTTTTCGTAATTTGGGTGTCAAGTAGGAGGGGCAATGTCAAGTAGGAGGGGTTTATGACAAGGGTTAGGGCAGGGGTCTCAAACTCCAGTCCTGGGGGGCCGGAGCCCTGTGTAGCTTAGTTCTTTCCTTGTTCCACCACAAGTGATTCAGCTCAAGAGCTGTGTGGTAATTAGCACAAGGAGTTAAACCAGGTGTGTTAAATGAGGGTAAACCAAAAACTGTGTAGGATTCCGGCCCTCCAGGACTGGAGTTTGAGACCCCTGGGTTAGGGTATCAGATAACAAGTCCCCTATTATAAACTCCCACATTGCCCCTCCCTCTTGACATTCGGCTTCTGGCTGCAGCAATTCTCGATCTCGGATCTCGGGTCTTGCCCTTCCAGTTCCACCTCATTTGCACATCCATGTAATAATGTGCTTGCAGTGGGATTACATGTAAATTATTTTGGAATTTACGGGGAAGCAAATGCTATTTTCTGATTGGTTGCTAGGTTGCTAATAACGTGCCTGTGGAGGGATTATATGTAACTTATTTTGGAATTTACTCAAAGGCAGCAAATGCTATTTTCTGATTAGTTGGTGGCTATTAATTCTGTATAGCTCGGGGTCAGCTATGAACTTGGTGGAAAACTCACTGTGAGATATACAAGGTGTAACAGGAGAGCTGGTTGAAATGCGTATGTCTCACGGTCAGTGGCTGATACTCGAGAGCCCTGCCTACCGCAGTCATGGGATCTTGCTCTTTCACCTTTTCTGCACTTCGTGTGTGTGCGTGCATCCATGTATTAACGTGCTCGCAGCGGGATCGCATGTTACTTATTTTGGAATTTACCCGGAAACAACAAATGCTATTTTCTGATTGGCTTGTAGGTGGCTATTGCCTCTGTATAACTCGGGACAGCTATGAACTTCTGCTCTCCACTCCTTATCCTTTCGCATCGTCTATTTATTACTTCTCAGCGGGTGAGCATGTGAACCGATTTAAATGCGTGTATCTCACGGTTAATGCGTGAGACTTGAAAGCCTTAATTGATATCGTGAGACTGAATTATTGATCATGTCGTGCATTGCTCAACAGCGACATCTGGTGGGGCCTTCTGGCCTTGTGTAGCATGAAACAGGGGCTCGCATTGAATTAGAAGAATTAGGCGATCAGTGGTCATTGTTGACACACCACAGCACACAGTGCACAACAACGAAATGTGTAACCCATATGTGACGTCGTGACATAGCAGGGGGCCGCTAATTCCGCGCCCGGGGAGCAGTGCTTGGGGGCGGTACCTTGTTGGTCGGGGATTCATACCAGCAATCTTTCAATTACAAGGGCGCTTCCCTTTAAACCATTAAAACACCACTGCCCAGGAGTGAGTCGATGAAATTCTCAGCGCGGTACTGCAGGAAGACGCTCCAGTGCGCTCAAAAGGAGAGAGTGATGGTGCGGCCCTGGGATACATTAATTACGTCATAAATATCTCCAATCGGCAAAACACAGACCTGTATGTTACAGGAAAGGGACTCCCAAACAAATGAAATAAAAATTTAAAAAGTGATAGCAGTGGACAATAATAAATATCACAATTAATAATAATAATAAAAGAAGAAGCAGAAGAAGAAACTAGCTGTGTGTCTTTACATGCTAATTTGTCAAATATTTTTACATTTTTAGAATCTAAGAGTTCGTGTCATGGGACAGAGCAAACGGGAGATCGGGGACTTTCGTGGGAATGGACTTTATTTCGAAACAGAGTTGGAGAGAGCGATCCGGAAGCGTAAACGGGCACGAAGCAAGAGGTCGGAGAAGCCGAGGAAGTCAAGCTGAGGGGGGTCACCAGACGCGGGGCAGGCGGACACGGGCGGGATCCAGGGAAGCGGGGAGGAACGGGACCAACATGGGAGGACAGGGCTAGGGCTGCAAGTAGGGTGACCAGATAATCCATGTCAGGGAGGACACTTTGAGCTACTTCAGGTTTTACAAACTAATTTCAAACTGAAAGGCTCCTGTGCTCGGCTAATTAGTTCAGCTCTTCTCGTGCTTTGACTGG
>JAODJU010000095.1:8645846-8659029 GCA_026776725.1 Gnathonemus echidnorhynchus
GACTGATATTCTGCAAAAGGTACAGGGATTGGACTGCTGAGGACTGGGGTAAAGTCATTTTCTCTGATGATCCCCTTTCCGATTGTTTGGGGCATCCCGATAAAAGATTGTCCAGAGAAGAAAAGGTGAGCACTACCATGAGTGCTGTGTCATGCCGACAGTAAAGCATCCTGAGACCATTCATGTGTGGGGTTGCTTCTCAGCCAAGGGACTGGGCGCAATTTTGCCTAAGAACACAGCCACGAATAAAGAATGGCACCAAAACATCCTCAGAGAGCTGCTTTTCCCAACCATCCAAGAACAGTTTGGTGCTGAACAGTGCCTTTTCCAGCATAATGGGGCACTGTGCCATAAGGCAAAAGTGATAAGTGGTTCGGGGGAACAAAACATTAACGTTTCAGGTCCATGGCCAGGAAACTTCCCAGAACTTAATCCCATTGAGAACTTTTGGTCAATCTTCAAGAGGCGGATGGAAACAAAAACCCACAAATTCTGACAAACTCCAAGCATTGCTTATCTAAGAATGGGCTGCCATCAGTCAGGATTTGGCCCAGAAGTTGATTGACAGCAGCCAGGGCGAATTGCAGAGGTCCTGGAAAAAGAAGGGCCAACACTGCAAATATTGCCTCTTTGCATAAACTTAATGTAATTGTTAATAAAAGCCTTCAACAGTTACGAAATGCTTGTAATTATACAGTACCATAGAAACATCTGACAAAAGATCTACAAACACTAAAGCAGCAAACTTTGTGAAAACCAATACTTGTGTCATTCTCAAAACTTTTGGCCACGACTGTAGGCTGGCTCACAACCTCAACCTAACCCTACAATGGGTGGATCTTTCACTGCACATTCTCACTTTGGACGGGTCTCTGATGGTGGCTGGTTTCATTATGTATCTCAGCAATCCTATTCTCTTTCAGCTTACCCTGTTTCACCAAGAAAAGATTCAGCTTTCCCTGACTAAATCCTCCTGTGATCCTCCTCTTGAACATCTATGGTTGTGCAAACATGGCTTCTATGCATCTCCTGGTGTATGTGGGGATCACAGGTCTGGTTAATTAATACATTAAGTAAGAGCGTACTACTCACTTCATTACTTGTGCCCCCTCAAGTAAAATATTAACACAATTAGTTAAAAAAAAGTATGTACCTGCATCAGTTCAACAGGTTCATTGAGGTTGTGGGTGGGGAAGTGGTGGATTAATGGTTATGCACTTGTGATTGAAAGGTTGCTGGTTCAAATTCCCTATCAGCAAGTTACCACCTGAAGGGCCACCTTCTAGATGCTGAATTAGCTGCCCACTGCCATGTCACAATGTCATATATGGATTAAATGCAGAGGACGCATTTCATTGTTGTTGTGTTATACAGTGTGTCAACAATGACAATTAATCACTTTCACTTCAGATGTTCTATGGGCTACTCATGGGCTCCCTGTGGGCCACTACCGATTGTTTCACGACAAGTTTTGGTCAGCAGTTGCCACATACTCACACGTATCGATGAATGTCAGTGTAAAAAGTCTGTATCTTTCTCAAACATCTCTGCTCATCTGTGCGACATATCTTAAATGAATCGTTTTAAATCTGCCCATGATGAATTTCATTTGCCAATTGTCTTCTTATTTCATGGTTATTTCGGATATTTGACTAATTCTGAAGACGTAGAGCAGATCTATTATTTTAATTAGGCCTACATGTTTTTTTGTACATATGCAGACAGGAAGCATGACAGCTTAGGTTCAGAGGAAATGAGCATCATCCGCTGTGGTAAGACCTGTGATTTTGCATATTGTTCCACATCGTATTTACAATAAAGGCTAGAAAACAAATTGGAAAACTTGTTCATTGGTTCTTACAGCTTTTTAATTTTGCAGTTTGTGTTTTTGAAATGCAGTTGCTATTCATTTCATTTTTGGGGTAATTAAACATTTTCTCGTGTCCCTTGACTGTTAAAATAATATTGGTTATTCAGTTTTCAAAAACATGCGGCATTGTCTCTATACTTTTGAGACAGTGAATCATTTCAAATCAAGCTTAAATCTCCTACTGAAAGTGATAACACCTTTATTATTTCACCCATGTATCTTTCGTGGCATGTAACAAACAATACAAAACATAAAAGGATGTAAACAGGAAGTGGTTAAAGTGTGGGGAAAAAACCCTTAGTGAGCACTTAAATGGGCAGTTCACCCCAAAACTGAAAATATATTTTGCTTTCATGCTATCTGTCCATCTAGATTGTTCTCCTTGGAGTTGCGTCATTTTGGAGATATTGACTGTAGAAATGCTGGGCTTCTCTCATATATAATGGGAGCGAATGACATTCAGTCTGTGCTGATTAAAGCGCCATCTGAAATTCAACAGCAGCATCTCTTATCAGAAATCATGATCTGGTTACTCAAGATAATTCTCAGACTTTATAGTGAGTAGTTTAATGTACAAACAGGGACAAAAAAAGGTAAGCACCCATACGGTGTCATGGAAATGAAATGAATCTGCACATGGTGAAAGGTCATGTGACTATTGCAATGCATCCATCCATCCATCACCTTAACTGCTTAATCCCAACTGGGGTCGCAGGGGGGACCGGAGTCTATCCCAGGAACAATGGGTGCAGGCAAGAACCAACCCTGGGAAGGTAGTATGGGCACACTGCTGGTCCCAGGTCAGTAGGGTGTGGCATCCCCTTGGGCCTGGATACATGCGGTGATTTGGTGCGGAAGGGAGTCGTACAGCCTTTGTATCCTCTCCTGCGGCAAGTCGGCCCACAGCTGTTGTAATTGGCCCTCGAGGTCCTACAGGTTGGCACTGGGTCTGAGTAAAGTCCGAGTTGATCCCACACATGTTCGATTGGGGAAAGATTGGGGGACCTGGCTGGCCATGGGAGGACCTCAACACGACACAGGCAGTCCATAGACACACATGCCATGTGTGGAAGGGGGAGTTGTCTTGTTGAAAGACTGTACCAGGGTGCTGTCTCAGGAAGAGTAAGACATGTGGACGCAGGATGTCATTGACCTACCGCTTTGCAGTCACGGTCCCCCAAATAACTACCAGAGATGATCTGAAGTCATACTCTATTGCTCTTCACACCATGGTGCTAGGAGTAATGCCGGTGTCTCTCCACAACATTGGTAGAATTGGTCCCCTTGGTGCTGCCATACACGTACATGATGGTCATTTGTGGTAATGCAGAACAGAGATTCATCGCTGAACATAGTACAATGCCACTCATCATCATTCCATGCCTCCTGGTTACAGCCCCACTCCAAACGCAGCCGTCTCTGCCCTGGTGTTAACAGCAGCCTACGCATGGGACTGTGAACCTGTAATCTGGCTGATGCCAGTCTTCAAGACACAGTGCAGGATGACACGGGGTTTTGTAGAGAATCCAAAACCTTTGTCCAGATGGCAGGCACAGATGTCATGGGGTTCTGTAATGCTTGACGCACAATACGATGATCCTCCCTTGGTGTGGTCTATCTTGGCCAACCAGAACCTTCATGATGTGTGTGGGTGTCTTCACATGCCCATTGGTTCCAATATCGAGCGACTGTGACATCTGCATGCCCCACATGCCAGGCAATTGCACAATACGAGCACCTGGCCTCATGCAAACCCACAATGTGACCCCAATCAAACTCCGTTAAGTGCTGGTAATGCTCTCCAATGCATCTATGAGGCGTCCTCTGTGCCTGGTAACTAGATGCGCCAGCTCCATGCAAATCAAATAATTTACATACCTATCTCTGGTATGCATGTGTACCAAATTACATCCAAATCGGACCATGACTTCTAGGTGCTTCTTTTGTCACTGAATGTATTCCCTTCTACTGAACTCTATGCATCGATTGTATCACTGCACAGAAGATAGCACTAGCACCCCAGCAATATCTGTGCAGTGATACGATTGGTGTGTGGAGTTCGGTTGAAGAAAACAGTTTCCACATTAAACTGAGCACTATAATGTCTGTGAACTATCTTCAATAAGCGGGTCATGATTTTTGCACACCCGATACAATTCCAGATTTCTTTACAGGTGAACTTATTTTTTTAATATTTGCATGTGCACTTCGCATTCACTTACAGTCAGATGCCCTGAGTGTCCATTCATACCACAAATGGTGTAATAACTGTTCTAATAACTCTAAAACGGTATGAAACAGCAACATCTAGTAAAGTGCGCTTTCAACAGTTGACAGTGGGGGACAATGCACACCCCTTGGATTTTCAGATGGTGTATTTCCATATGTAATTATCGCTAACACATTCTGTACCTTTAATGTGAATTCAAATAACTAAATGCTCTAATAACTCTTAAAATAAGTAAGACACCCACATCAAGTATATTGTGCTTTATGCAGTTCATTATGGGACAGGGAATAACATTAAGGGGTTATGTATTGCACAAAGGAAATAATAAAGGTAGATCTTCAGGAGCAGGGTTGGTGACCACTGCTTTTTCTAATTTCTTGTGCGCTCTCGATAATATATTGTGTACTCAATTAAAAAAAAAAATAAAAAATTTTTCGAGGCTTGTATGTGTGTATATGTATATGTGTCACGATATGTCCTGTCTACTAAACGCTATGGCCAGCAGAGATTGTTGCTAGCCCTCCTTAATCCTCCTAATTCTCCCAAGTTGTATCATTTGTCGATGTTCTGATTGTTCTCTGCCTTGACATGCTAACCCTGTACACCTGTCTCTCGTCAGAGATTAGTGTTTAGTGCATGCATGTGCTTCACCTGTATATGCTCCCCAGTTCTGTCTTTGTTCCCTTTGGCATCTGAACTCCCCTTTGGTCCGAATTCAGACCTTTTCAATAGGTATGTTCCATTAATAATATCCCCTTCAGGGTTTACCTCATTAAAAAGGCAGTGTGACAGAATGATAGCTCTCCAGAAGCACCTGAGTAACTTCCCCATAGAATCCTGGGCCCCGCTTGTGTTTCTGCACCCAGATTGCCCACCCGCTTGTTCGCTCGCTCGACTCCTCAGCAAGTAACCTACGATTCTCGATTCATCAAGCGACAGTGACCTCGGCGATTCCAATGGTATCTGGGACTCTTACCTGGCAAGCATCTAGACCAGTTCCTTGGTGCAGTGGCAAGGTTGTTGGATTGTGGAGTTGGAAGACCTAGGGGACCTCATGCCCGAATTTCTACCCCTGGAGTCTAACGCCGAGGAGCCAGTCACGATGAAGACCCTGGAGTGTTTGTCTTCATCCCCTCCAGGGAACAGCTCTAATGGGATTAGGAGTAAATGCTGGATAAAGCAGAAGTAGAAGCTCCAGCAATCGATCCATCTGCCACTGCTCCCCAGGTAGCATCTGACCCATCTGCCACAATTCGCAATCAGAGCTGCTGCTTCACCCGCCACTCGCCGCAGTTTGCCGCCAGGGTCTGCCACTCACTGGCAGTGAGATGCTGCTCTACTCGCCTCTTTCCAGCAGTGAGAAGTCGCTGCTCAGCTCGCAGCAGTCCTGCAGTTTGTGCCCAGCCCTGGAGAGCTTGCGCTGCCCGCTCCAGCCAATGAATTAGCTGTGCCTGCTCAGGAAGCTTTATGTCACCCACTGTCCTGCCAGCTTCATCTCCACCTGCAGTTATGTCAGTACTCCTTGCTATCTTCTCGGTACCCTCTGCTGCCGCATCTGCTGTCTTGTGGGCACCCTTCTCACCTTCAGATCTCATTGGTGCCATCTGCAATCTTGCCTGATGTCACTTCAATGCCTCTCACTTTCCCATTGGCCCTTCCGGCCTTGTCGGCACCTCCTCTCCCCACTTCAGGTGCCCGAACTCCCAGACACACCGCTGGTCCCTGAACACCTGGCTGTGGCATCACAGGCTGCTGTCTCCTCACATGCTCCATGGGTCATGGTTGACCCTGTTTGTTTCTCCATCTTTTCTACATTTACGGCATTTGGCAGACGCCCTTAGCCAGAGCAACTTACATAAGTGCTTAGAAGTCTAATTCTTATACTGGTTCAATAGAACCTGGCTAAGGATACCATCACCCATCACTCTAAAAAACTCTGCAAGTAATACATTTTTTGAATAATAAGAGTATAATGCTAGAAGTGCTGATCTAAGTACTTTCTAAAGAGGTAGGTTTTTAGTCATCATTTGAAGGCACCTAATGACTCAACTGTTTGGACATCATTCCACCACATACAGTAGCTGCTAAGTCTGAGAATAGTCTAGGTGCACATTGTCCCTGTGCCTTGAGAGATGGTGGGACCAGTCAAGCAGTGTTGAAGGATCGGAGAGAGCATGGTGCAGTACGAGGTTTCATAAGTTCTTTTAGGTAAGAGGGTGCTGGTCTATTTTAAGCTTTGTAGGTGAGCATCCGTGTTCAGATGTGGGCAGCTACGGATATGAAATAGAATAATATGGTGTGGGAGAACTTGCCGCTTTGCTTGTGTCCTGTGTCTCTTGTCCTGTTCCTTGTCTGTGTCATCTGGCCCTATTCTCCCCTTCCTGTCCTTAGTTGTCCCAATCATGTCTACGTTTTCCATTGTTTTCTGGTGTTCTCTCCCTCAGGTTCCATGTGACCGGTCCCACTGTCAGTATTGTGGTCTTTGCATCTTGTCTGGCCTGGTGTCTGAACCCAGGGAGGTTGTGCCACCCATGCTCGGCCCAGGACAGGCTCTGCCACTGGTGTGCAGTGTCCTGTGTTCCGTATCTGGTTTCCCTGTTCCCTGGTCTCACGTGTCTCGTTCCATTCATGGCAGTAGCACCCCCATGCCCAGACGGTGTGCCTTGGGGAACTGTCATGATCTGTCCCATCTATTTCCAGGATGGCCACCAGAGGTCACTGCTAGACCTCCTGAACCCTTAGTTCTCCCCAGTTGTATCCAATTGATATTCTCCTGATTGTCCTCCACCCTGACATGCTAATCCCATATACCCATCTTTTGTCTGTGACTAGTGTTTACTGTATATAATATGGATCAAGATTTACATTTGACTTCATTTTGAGACAAATTACCCCAAAACGGAAGAACCTGTGCTAAGTGGCTACAAAGGAAGGAAAGGGCAGCCGTCAAAGTGACTTGGTCTTGCGAACACAATAACTCTCTAAAACTTCATTCCCTTTACCCCAATTAGTCCACACTTACACACAACCACACTTGGCATGCATGTTCCTGCACTTAGTGCAAGTATTCAAGGTATCCTGTACCTCAAATAAGCCAAGTGCAATGTGCTTGACATGCATTTTATTAACACTTTGGCAAATACCACAAGGAAGTAGTCTTTGGCTAAGTACATAGACCACAATGCACTGCACCAGTGACGATTAATGTTGGCACCGAACACAAGGAAGTCTGTCGGCTAATCAGAGTCCAACATTTCTCCAAAGAAGCTTCAATTTAAGTACTCAAAGTTGTATAACGAATGTTTGCATAGCCTCGGCTACAATGCAGGACAACCCCAAAACAAGACTAACACAAATTACAACATGGTTCTCTTCAGATATCAAGCATGTCCCATTGTCTTCAAGAGATCCCAGTGCACTTGGGCTCTTTACATACACTTCTACGCTGCGTCATACATCAAAATATGTCACCACAGTGCGTAGAATCTCAGCATGCTTGCCCTTAAGTGTGCTGAATGGGACAAAGCCTAAAAGTATTTGACATATCTTTTTCAAACTTTACTGGCACATTGTATGTTTGAATATCTGGAACTGATCAAATTAGGAGAGGTTGCGCCAAAACTAAACCAATACTATTTAGTGGCAGCAATGGGGAGGGTGACTGCAGGAGACCCTTGCCCTTTTTGATCTTTAATGGATATTATTGTCATTTCATGAAAACATTACATGAATGAAAACCTACACTTGATTTCATGATGAGACAAATCACCCCAAAACTGAAGCAGAAGCAGTAGGTTGCAGCATCCAAACATCTTCTACGCCAGTTTGCCCTGTGAACACAATAAATTTGAAAGAAATCAATGGAGTTTTCAGGAATAGGCAAGTCTGGGGCGTGAGATGATTTTCTGAATATTGTAAAATAAAGGTTTTTTTTTTTCCTTTCACAATTTATCATGGGGACTATGGCAAAATTTACCACGGAGACCCCCCTACCCTTTGCTCAGTGAAATTCTATTGGTAGCAACTCAACTCCTTAGCTGCTGCGAAGCTTATTGTGGGGAACCACCCATACAACAGTAATCAAGGGGGAAATTAATCTTGTCACTCAGCCCTTTACCATTGCAATACCACCCCACCCCTGTCAGCAAATTTTACCTCTACCCCTAACCCTGGTTGCCATATCTTATCATGGTATCCTTCCCCCTTCCCGCAGGATACCAGAATAGTACTGCTTTGGAAAATACTGTACAAAACATTGCACGGAGTATATACTAGGCCTAGTGTATAAGATTACATATTGCCCATGCCTAATGTAATAGTTTGCTTTGAAGAAATTCATACCACTATCATCTTACACTTTGAGGGTTGTGGGTTTTTGTTCATACTTCAGTGAATTCTGCATCTTCTCCCTGTATCTGTACAGGTTTCCTCTTGTGGTTCAAAGATTAGTTGCATCGGTGGCTTCAAATTGCTCATTATGCGTGTGAAGGTTTGCCACGTGAGGAACTTGCAGCTCATCCAGGGTGTCACTGTCACTCTCCAAACCCAGCAAGGCCTGTACCAAGCCAACCTGAAGCAAGCTGAAACTGTGCTGAAACCAGACTCTCTTTTGTGGTATGGGTTGGGTATATCTTGGTTCCTGTATGCCAACAAAAAAAATCATCATAACATATTTGCATTGGTAAAGTCTGATTGATTAATGTGGAATAGAGAATCATTTTGTTTTATTTGTTTTGTATTATTTGTTTAGGGAGCAACTAGTTGTGTTATTAATGTTTTGGGGGTCAGTATGCTTCCAGACCACAGGAAGGTGTCCTGTATCATGCCCTTGCTGTTGCATGCAAAACCAAGCTCTCTTTTGTGTCTGTGTTTGAGAAGCTAAAATGTGGTTACTGTCTCATTTGGCTTTTAGGGGAATAAAACTGAGCCACCCATTTGTTTAAATGTTGAAGCCTGTTTGGTTATGAGCCAAGTGAAAGTTTATTTGGTTCCTTTAAAATACTCTGATGAAAAGTAATTTGTTTAGTGATTTTCTCTATCTGCTATGGGAAAGTAAACCAAGCCAATAGGCCAGTGAGTTGGAGGCATTTCTGACGATGCATTGCATTGTATCTGATCGCATTGCATCGCAGTAGAGGTGAATCGTCGCATATTGCAATAGTACTTGCTTCATATGTATCTTTAATATATCAGATGGTTGGCAATGCATCAAGATGTGTATGTAATGTAATACGCCAATCTTAGTATGTTTGTTGTGGGAAGTGAGTCTCTCCTGGTGTGTGACCCCCGTCACATACAAAACCCATTAATGTGACAGGTAAAAACGGTTTGGGATACATAACAAATTTTCATTCCCACTCAGTCTTTCATACAGTTAAATTAACATGTGTTGTGTTCTCCCAAGTAATATCAATGTAGTGATCATTAGATGTCGACCAACATTGGTTTTTCAGGGCCGATATCAATACCGATTATTACTAGTTAACGAGGCCGGTAACCGATATTTGGAACCGATACGCATTACCAATTAAAATCTGCCAAAAAATTCTATTTGACAAACACCAACACAAAATTTTGTTTAAAGAACTTTACTGTTTATAAATAGGCCTAGTCTTTTCTTGACAGGTGTCCTGTGCAGCAGATTCCACTTTTAGCTATTGTTTGGCCTTAATCAGTGTAGCTTCAGAAGAGAATGCATGATTTTTTATAGTGAGGATCTAAAGGACATGCGAGCATCACAGTTTTTGTTTCCTCAAGTTTTGAGAAACGTTTGATCAGGCTGTCCCTCATGACTTGCCTGAGTGTTCTGGTGCCTTGTGTCGATGCCCCTTCATCTTCAAGCATCATCTTTAGCATAGTCATACAGGGGATGATGTAGAATGCTGCGGAATTGTTCTGATTCATGTCTAGTGTCAATTCCTCTTCTGGGATGAGTGTTTCAAGCAAGGACACAATGTCTCACTGATGAGCAATAGGACAGGCAAATCCGTGTTCACTGGCGTAAATGTTCAGAGCACGCTTCTGTTCCAGCATTCTTTGCAGCATGAGGAGTGTGGAGTTCCACCGGGTTGGGGCGGCCTGGATTATGCTGCGCTCTGGCAGGCGGAATTCCTTCTGAATGTCTCTGAAACGCTGCCTTGCAAGAATCGAGTGCTGGAAATGTGTGGCTCACTTTTTCAGCAATGCAATGGTATCAGTGGCAGGTCTTTGACTTGTTAGACCATCATTTACCGCAAGCTGCAATGAGGATGCTGTGCAGCTGAGGTCAGGAAGTTCTGCGCGTTTCATCCTTTTGACCATATTTGCACCACTGTCTCGAAGCACAAGCAGTGCAGTCTTTGCTTACTTACATTTCTCAAGTACTGTATGGCAAGGAACGTGTCACTAATGTATTGGCCAGTGTGGGATCCATGCATCGCTTGAGTATTAAAAACAACCTGCCTTCTGTTCAATTCATTGTCAATGAAGGGACATGTGAAGCTCACCAGGGACTCTGTAGATCTTGACCAGTAGTCTGTTGTGAAGGAAAGTGAGAGGCCAGCATTTTGTGAATGGATCGTCCCTTTAATCTTGTCAATAACCTTTTGGTGGGACCTCTTGCAGCTTTTCTGTGTGATAATACTTTTCACTTTTCAATGAATATCGTGGCTCTACTGTAGCCATAAGGCGCTTAAAACCAACATCAGAGACCATAGTAAATGGTTGGTTGTCAGTGGTTATCATCTCTGTAATTAGTTTGTCTACTAGTCTAGATCTCTCATCAGCATTTGGCCTTTTTTTTGTTTCTGAAACATGTCATGTATTGTGGGCTGAGAGAGAATCACTTTGCCCTTCTGAGATTCAGGATCCTGTTTTTTCTGTGTGGTTTCATACAACTCAATGTGATGAATCCTGAAATGGGACCACAGGTCTGAAGTATTTGTGGTTTTTGCCACAGTTCCTCCCAGGCTTCCAGTTGGGCTGCATGTGCCGCAGACTGACTTCCCTGGTGTTGAATGAGTACAATACTTTCAAGTACTGCTTTTATGTGCTTTCTTTGCATCCATCTGCAATGAGAATTTGGAGATAGAAAGTCAGCAATTAGAGTAAGGCTGCTCTATTGAAAGTGAATGTTACTCTTTAAATGAATGATAAATGATTCATTATACCATATAAAACAAATAACATGTATAAATGTGTTATGGTTCTTAAGTATTCATAACACAATTGTGGCAACAATAAGACACTAAAAATAAAGCATCTAATGAAAATTATATACCTGAGCTAGATGAATTAAATTAATAGATGCTTTAATATACCATTAATACCTTTTGCTAAATTACATATTAGAGTTTGGTAACGCATTTAAATTAACAGTAAGAGACTCCACGTTGCTGTCAGCTTACGTCATACATAAAATGTGCTTTATACGATGGGGGTAAACATTTATCTGAATACCCTCAGTTTGTTAAACAGATTAGCAGTATGCCTAAAATATTAATGAGATGCATATTGTGACGCTCATAAATTAATCTGTATAAATTCGGCGTATCATTAGCCTATTGATTGTTTTGCAGATAAACCCAGTAAACCCGGCCCCTTTTGAAACAGAGCAGCCGCACGCGGATGCTGACAGGCGGGTCGCTTCGGGGAAGCCAACGGAAACGCTTTTGCTCAGCAGACCGCCAGTTGGTTAAATATGAACCATTAAGATATTCCTTTTATTCCACGGCATCCTCAGCTACTCACTGTCTTAGTTATATTGACTTCGTTATTTATTTTTTTAAAAACTTTTGTCCTGTCCGACAGCTTTATAGCAAACAGAATCATGGTCTGAATACACTGCTGTGCCAAACATGTTTGCTTTACCATGAGGGGCTCTATAAACTCTGTATAGGCCCCTCGTGTCGATCGATTTCTTTTCTTTTATTTATTTAATTTTTAGCACATGTAAAGTATTGCAGCGGCTACGCTGGCCGAAGAGGAGAGACACATTAGGAGGGGGAAGAAAAAGAAATAAAATAAAAGAACCAAAAAAAGAAAAAAAAACAAAACAGAAAAACGATATGAGTAAAGTCGAAAACACAATACACAATTTCCAATGGAGAGGGAAGAAAAAGAAAAGGCAAAAGATCAACAGCTGTTGTGTGTGCGTGGAGGAGTGGGTGCAAGTGTATGTACATGTACATGCGTGTTCAATTGCATGTGTAGGCGAGATGTGTGGGCTTGTGGGCGTGTGCTGTGTGTGTGTTTTCAACATGATTATTATTAATATTAATTGATCATAAAGAATTTAAATAGTTTTAATATTTCGTGTTATTCGACTTTATATCACAAATATATTTTTCAAAGTGTGCCTTGTACTGTGGCATAGAACTACCATACTGCGCCCCGCTCATTCTCCCGTGCCGTCGCCCACACGTGCAGCGCCACGCCGGAAGATGGAGCCCGACGCCGCTCCAGCGCAGAGCCGACAAGTTTCCGACTCTGTGACGTCTCGTGCACCGCGCCATCCGCATTTCCCTGTCGCGTGCCGTGGGGGCGCGCATGCCCTGTCTATTTGCGCTCGCACATTTGCCGTATAAGCAGATGGTCCCAATAAGACTTTATTTACAAGATACACATTTCAGGCCGCTTTTTAACCCCTGTGCACCGCTCCCCAAACGTAATTTTAGCTCCCAGCTCTACAAACACTGCCCCAGACGGGCCTGCTAACCCTACAAACACGAATGGCATGCAAGTTCCCCCCGTACAATTTCTTTAATGTTGTAAGGTTTACCGTTTTCTGCATAGAAATACGTTACGTGTGAAGCACACTAATAAAGGTTATGTTAGCAACAGGCCGGCCCTGCAAGTTCTGGCGTCATAGGCGAGGTAATGCTGCGCGCCCCTTTTTCCACTCGCTCTTTTGTGCCCCCTAATCATATGGTGCCGTAGGTGATCGCGTGTGTCGCCTATAGCAGTGGCCCCCAACCCCCGGGCCGCGGACCGGTACCGGGCCGTGGGTCATGTGATACCGGTCCGCGGGCTGCAAAGAAAAAATAAAAAACATGGGTCACGTGATAGTTACCGCTAAAAATAGTCCCACAAGCCGTTTATTATAT
>JAODJU010000095.1:8690700-8718529 GCA_026776725.1 Gnathonemus echidnorhynchus
CCCCCCCCCCCCCCCCCCCAAAAAAAAAAAAAAAAAACTGATTTGTGGCTTTTGCTGGCAGTTTTGGATAGTTCCTTCCTGGGGAAGGGTTATCCGTAAACGCTGATGACAGGCAAGTCTTCCTGCCGCTCACTTTGTTTCCTTTCCTCTGCTGCTGGAGCAGCTTGTTGGGCTCTGTGGGCGACTGCGGAGGCAGCTGTGCCATTTTTAATGGGATCGTCCCAGCAGGGTGGGGAAATGCGTGTCTCTCGCTCACGGCACGTAAAATGGCCTCTCTGGCACGGACGCCCAGCGGGACGCGGGTGAAAGCCGAGTTCGTAAAGCAGAGTTTACGTTCATCCTCATGGATGCGGATCGTGGCTTGATTTTAACATTTGGCAGCCGGTGTGGAATAAGAGAAGAGAGACAGGCCCCCATAAAGGCTGACAGAGGGGAGTCACAGTGACTGGGGGACCAGAACAGACTGGAAGGTTGCTGGTTCAAACCTGATAGAGGAACTGACATTATGCTTCTTGGAAAACTCTCTTAACGTGAAGATGCAGGGTCAATTAATGTCAAGCTGTGGTGGTATCTGGTATCAATCGAAAGCTTTTTCTCATTTATTCTTATCCTTTTATCTCATTTATTCTGGATATTTGCTTCTTATGTTTTTTTGGTATAATTTGTATTTGAGTGTCAGAGACCCTGAATGATGTTCTAAAGGTAATTTTTTTTTTTAGAACCTTAAAATAAGAATCTTCATTTTATTATGAAAGATACGACACCCCACATGTCCCATTATCTCATTCCTTTGTTTCTATTTAATTTAATATAATTTTATTTTATTTTTAAATGCTTGATAAATTTTGGCTCTAATTACTCTCACTGCTTTGCTATTCTAACTATTACTACTATGCTTCTAACTCCTGCAGCTCTGAAGAGGTCCTTTGAGGTGGAAGAGGTGGACCAGTCGGCACACTCCTCTCCCCTCGCCCGCAGAACGGTCAACACGCACCTGCGGACGGCCGGCACCCCCTCCGGCCCCCGCTTCCTCGACCTGGGAAGCCGCAATTCCGATTTCAGCCAGAAGGTGCCCTCGGAGGTGGCCAACCAGCGCTCCCCCAAGATCAGCCTGCGCCGCATGGAGCTGACAGGGGTCCGGGCCCCTGAGCCCGTCCCCCGGCGCACAGAGATCTCCATCGACATCTCCTCCAAGCAGGTGGACAGCTCTCCCAGCCCCGGCATCTCCCGCTTCGGCCTGAAGAGGCCGGAGGCCCCCGCCCTGGGCAAGGCCCCGGAGCTAGCACAGAGAAGGGCGGAGCTTATCTTTAGCCGGCCTCAGGAGGCCCCGCCTCCCAGGAGAGCCGATCCGCCCCCTTCCGCTGCCAGGATCCCCGAGCTGGTCCACAGGAAACCAGAGGCACCAGGTCCCCTGGAACCGCTGACCCGGAAGTCCGAAATCCACATCACCAAAACTCCAGAGGTTTCGGCTCTGAACAAGGTGGCCGAAAACAATGTACACGTGACCCCCAGCGTCCCACCCAGCTACACAGAGATCAAGGCTCCGCCCTCCGCACCTGAGGTCTACATCGGGGGCCCTGACAGTAAGTCATGTGACCCTTGCATCAGCTGGTGTCCAGCTATTTAAATAGGACAAATCCTGGGAAGGAAATGACTCTGGACCAGTTTTCATAGGAAGTCAATATCCAGAGGGCATCTGTGAAATCACAGTGAGCTGAACAGTTATAATACTGAGAATATTAACCATAATATCAAACATGCAATCAGGCAATGTTTAATACATTACAGGTATATAGCAGTATATATAGTGATAAAACAGTCCAGGGTCTAGCAAATGGAAAATGATCGTTATTTATATGTGCAGCCATGAGTTTTCTTGCTTATTATGATTTACGTCTATTTATATCTGTAGTTTTTTTCCGTAGCTGCAGGTAACTTTTTGTTATACAGAAGTGTATGTTTCCAGAATATTAGCAGAATTATTGCGAAGTATTATCAGAACAGCATTTAGCGAGGCGCGATCTTGCGGGGGCTTCAAGACGAGCTAGAACTCCCGCCCCAAATCATGGCCAGAACACTGAGATGCTTTCGAACCGTGGGCTCAGCACGGCTTTTAGACAAAGACCACTCTGTTCGGCGACCGTACCGGAGCGGAGCTGGAAACCTCTCGCAGAAAGACGAAAGCCAGCGTGTCGATCCAAATCCCATAACCTCTTAGCCTGCAAATGTGTAAACACCACACTACAAGGTGTGAGGCCTACCCACTGATTCAGCTTGTGTTGTGCTTTTATGCTCATTCTGCATAAGCCGTAGAATATGCACTAATTGTCCATAATATATATATTACGATCCAGTCATTATATTGCTTTCAAGGCCGATAAATAGCGGTTATTGATGCATCTAGTCCAAATGGGCAAGGTGGACCACAGCATCCCATCATGCCCCTGTGTCTGGGGCTGGGGTGTACAGCAGGGTGCCACGTATCCGGGACAACAGTAGCCCATCAGCCTCAGTGTCACCTGTGGAAGTCCTGCAAGGGCTGTGTGAGGATTGTGTGTGGGATGGTCCTGTGAGCAGGTCGCCTTGCCTGATAAACAAGGCGGTGTTTCTATGGTGACCTGTGCCCGCCCCCCCCCCCCCCCCCCACGATACTCATCAGAGTGATGAGAATAACAGCGACTCCCCCATCGGAAAGAATGTGCTCCACACACGGGGTCTGACGATGCTCGCTCGCAGAGCCCCGGAGATCCTGCTGGCCGTGCAGATATTGCGAGCGCAGTCGCTCTGGCCACGATGTGAGTTTACGCATTCTCCATTACCGGGGCGGCGCCGTGATGCTCCAGACGCTCACAGCCGCCAGCTATCGGCAAATCTTGCAGTCTCCTCGCTTCACTTTTTCAGCTTTCAGTCTGGGGGTGGAGTGGACTTGGCATCTGGTGCATTGAGTGGGGGAGAGTTATGATCTTAGCTCCAGACCTCTGGATGTGCAGAAGAGCCAGCAAGCCAAGGGGAGACTTCTAATCAGAGGCAGTTGGCCTGGAACAGTGTGCTTACAGGTCCTTTTGGCTCTGGACCATTAGACATACACTGTACTGGGCCTTCTGAGGGCACCCACGGCACTGGGCCATTTGACAGCTTTACTTAACTGGGTCAGTACGCTCTGCACTGGGCTGTCTGACATATACTGCAGTGGGTCGTTTGACTAGACGTACTGCCACTGGTCCAGTACGCATTGCACTGGGCCATTTGACTGCACATACTACACTGGGCCGTCTGACAACACTCACTGCGTTGGGCTGTCGGATGGCACACGTTGCACTGGACTAGTACACACTTTGTTTTGGTTACAATATAGGCCAAATAAAGGTGCAGTGGAGACAGTGATGTATCTCTTGGACTGGGTCTCCTACTTCAGGAGTTAGGGTATAGTTCAGCAGTGTGGTGTTGTACTGCATCACATTCTTCACACCTCTTGGTTCCGTGTGTGTGGACCTTGCATGTTCTCTGTGTTTAGGTTTGGGTTTGGGTTTCTTCTGGGTGCTCTGGTCTCCCACCCCAAAGTCCAAAAACATGCAGTTAGGTGCAGTGACGAGTGCGTGACTGAGTGTGTGAGAGTGTGTGCCCTGTGATGGACTAGCATCCCAGCCTGGGCATCTACTGCCCAATGCCGCCTGGTCCAGACTCTGACCTCCGTGATATCAGATGATTTAAGAACACGTGGCTGATTCATCATTTTCATGTGGTGGAAATGTAGCCAGGAGAGTCAGCCGTGCCGATCTGCCCCAGAAGGGTAAGGCCCAGTATGGTGTGGGTTCAGTGCCCCAAGACTCACCAGGACTGCGGGTTGGTGACCCCTCCCAGCCAGACCCCACACAGCTGATTTACTTCGCCCACCTCCAAGCGGGATCCATGACACAGAGTGGGGGGAGGTGCTGGGAGAATGTGTGGCGTGTCACTGCTACGGAGGAGGACAGGTCAGCAGCCACAGCTGGGTAAACAAAGACAGAGGGGCGTCGCCCCCCGATGGGGATCTTCCTGTGGAAATGCAGTGCGGCTTCCGGTCACTGCTTTGCTAACGCACTGCAGCGTGCCCAGCTTAGGTCCCGTCACCAGGTTAGCAATAAAAGAACCCAATGTGTCACTTTTCCCAGAATGCCTCTGGCAGTTCAGGTGATGCAGGGGTACTCCACTACCCTCCCAAAAAGCCCCCTTACATTTCAGTATATAGCCAGATGGACTTCTGCATCTGATAGCTAAATTGCTGAGCTCAGAAAATATGATACTGTAAATATGGGAGCAACTTGGACTAAGGGAACTCGGGTTCTGGTGCTGCGTCTCCTGCTCTCTCCGTGAGCGTGAGGGAGAGGGGAGGAATCCGATCCTGTGGGAGACATTTTCAAGATGTTTGAGAGGCAGCGCCTGACGCATTTGGGTTCGATTAGCGTGGCTCTGTAACCCGCCACGCAGATCGAATGGTTCTGAGCCAGCGGGTGAGTGAGAGAAAGAGAGAGAGAAGGAGAGAGGGATGCAGACGTGGGCCAGATCATTCCTGTAAACTTGGGGGGCGGGGGGGGGGGGTTGCAGAATGGAAGGCCAAGAATGAGCTAATATGTCCGCTTTTAGACAAAGTGTCCACAGTGTGGACTCTTCTGAGGGTTGCACCTCACCTTAATGTGAAGGGGCGGTGGGGGGGGGGGTGGATTTTTTTCCCAGATACAGTCTCCTCATCAGGCAAAGGCAGAGACTGGAGTTGGGAGAGAGAGGCTGGCTCTGCATGGCTGCTGTGGAAGCCTGGAGCCGCAGGCTTTACGGTGCAGCGTCGGCTCTGTGAGGGAGGGGAAGACGTGAGCGATAAAATCCGAATCCCTCTCCCGGGACGCCAGCTCTGCTCACACTCCCAGTATTATACTCACAGATTAACTGATTATTTTATCCAAAGTGATTTATACGTTTCCCGATTCTGGACACTCTGCCAGAAAAACCCGCTTTCTCAAGGGTGTCACAAGACGGTCTTTCCTAAAACCTGCTACCTCGCCAGCCAGGGTCTGTGTAATCAGCATACTGCCCACTGCTGTCGGCATGTGTCATAGCACACCTGTCACACTGCATCTTTTTTCCTGCGGAATTTTGGTTCTTGTTGCGTCCAAGCAGTGGAACAGAGGGCCGGTCTGTTTCCGCAGCTCGTACTCTGCTGCCCCCGCAGTCACGGAGGTCTGAGTGAGTCCCTCGCCCGCAGGGTTGGGCCGTCCTGCGGCTGCCCTGCGCAGCATCAACTGCAATGTCTGTCCCCGTGCGACGCTCCACTTGTGCATGAGACCAAAATGCAAGCATGACATCAGCCTGCTAGCTTGGAATACCCTTTGGAATACCTCCTCCGGAATACCCTTCAGAATCCTTTCTTTGGAATACCCTTCGGAATAGCTTTTTTCGGAATACTTTTGAGTGCCCGGTGTTCCACTGTTTACATTTTTTTTCTGGCCAAAAGTCTTACTTCAGCTGGAGAATTTGCACATAGAATTTTTTTCTTTTCCACTGTTCACCGGTTATCTGTCTTCTGTGGATGTGTTTGACAACCTCTTTTTCCCCAAAGGGGCAGTTTTTTTTGTTTTACCAGGAAATGACTTGATTCATATGTATACACAGACACACTTGCACATATATCCCCTCTTTCCTAGTGCCTGACGTCATAGTGACTGCCTCCCCATTGTGTCCCCAGCCACAGTCCCGAGAGACATTTTCCTGGGGGGGGAGGGGGACCTATAATGAGCAGGCAGTACCGATAATGACTAAATACTATGGATTTCCTGTGCCAATACGGATCACAGGAACAGGGACGCTGTAAAATAATTCCATTCCACAGCACTTCCATTTTTCCCTCACCTCCGATAAGGACACACATATGAGGGCATATTAATTAGCCTGGAATATCACAGTTACCATTTCTGCCACACTTACCACTAAATGGCAGTTAATGAAGTAATTGCAAGATGGCTGTTGGTAAGCTATTTATAATACAAAAGGGCTAAGTGTGTAGTATGATTCCTGAAGCGCTCTCAGATTGTTAGGGGTGATTGGTCGCTCAGGGACCAATCAGTGCCCCTGGCATTGTTCAAATTGTGAAAGCACGCATTTTTATTGGATTGCAGAAAAAAACAGGTCATGCCCATTCTAATGGACACTGGGTCTGAAGGGGTTAACATATAAATGTGTATGTGCATGAAATTTGCTTGGATGTGACCTGGGGATGAGTGGTGTCGGTTAACCTAACTGAGCTGCCGCTTACCCTCTCTCAGATTGTTTTAATCCTCTTACAGGTCACTGATAGCATGATTTCTGAAGGTCTGACTGTAGGACAAGCTGGTTCCAGTCCCATTCACAGCTAATGTGGTTTACCTGGAGTCTTTCACGCTAAGGGCTTCAGACAGGCAGCATCTCAGCTGGTCCTTGAACCTGTATAAACCAAAACTAGCGAAGACCAGCGGGGGGGGCAGCACGGGACACGCTGAGCTGCAGGAGCTGGACCTTCCCTCTGGAGCATGGTGTGTCCCACGCTGCCCCCTGCTGGACTGAGCTGCTTGTCTTATTTTCTTCACCAGTTTCGGTTTATTAAAATGTGTTATAGCCGCCAGACACCTGCGCGTGCGGTTTGATCACAGATCTTTGGACTGATAAAACCCGTTTTTCTGGGTTTTAACTGGTTTTCTGGGATGCCACATGAGCTGGAAGGGAAGTCCCGTGGATACCCTACAACTGTTGCTCGGCAACAGTAACGTACCCTCACCCCCCCACACCTTACCCCCACCCTAACCCTCCAGCGGGGATTTCTGCTCTGGAGTCAGATTAGAGGCTGTTAATAGGGAAGCAGATATGCTGCTTCATGAGAGGAGTTGGGGGGTGGGGGTGTGCTTGGCTGGTTCACACTCGCTTGGGGGGGCACGTCTCTGCCCGCCTGCAGGCGGCAGCAGCATAAGGTCTCCGAATTTCTGAGCGGCCTTCTGGGACGGCTCCTCTCGTGGGCCAGCTTGCGGATTCTTTGACCTCCAGGAATCGTGGCACAGAAAGCACACAGCTGGACTTCTGGAAGCGCATGACTTCATCCTTCTACCACCAGATGATGTCAGTCACTAAGATGGTTATGTGGGGCCTGAGAGGTTGCTTTGAAGATGCATCCTGTCCACCAACCACCAACCATCACACTTAATGTTTTAGGCCAGTGTCTCCTAATCCGGTCCTCGGGGACCCACAGACAGTCCACGTTTTTGCCCCTACCGGGACCTCAGAGGGAGTAAAACGAGGAGCGGATTGGGAGTCACTGTTTTAGAAGTTAGGCAGAGGCTGTTGCTCCTGGGAAACTTCAAGCCGTTGGTTTGTCGTAACAAAATGGCTGTTGGTGTTTCTGTCCGCGGGCAGCCCTGTGCATTTAAGCACCTGGCTTTAAGCTTCGTGTGCAGCCCAGTGCATTAAGATGCTGGGCCCAGAATCAGACGGTTCCCGGTTCAAATCCCAGGGTCGTCAGGGTGGTTTTGCCATTGGACCCTTGAGCGAGGCCCTCAGCTGCCAGGCGGACTGTAAGACGCTGCTTCCTTAACTGTGTATCACTTTGCAAAAACATGTCCGCTAAGTAACACATTTTTCCCATGTAGCCTTTGACGGTAACACTGAAGATCACATGGCAAGCTCTCAATGTAAAAACATCGGTGATGTTTCCTCGGGACGAAGTCCATCCCGCAGCCCCCCCTTCCCTCCATTCCCGGGTTGCTGACCCCCATCTCCGGCTCCGTTATTAAGTGCTTTTGAGTGCCACCCTTACGCCCTGTCTGACCCGTAGCAGCGCCCATTTCTGAGGCCTGATAAACGCCGTCAGGACGCGTAGGAGTCGCTGACATTAGGGATTCGATGCTCGTTCTCACAGTCCCTCTAACTTGCCTTCGTCTGTAAACAGGAAGTGATGCGTCTCATTTGTGTGACCGGCCACAGTAAATAGCCGTTCACCCATTTGATTTGTCATTTCCTGCTGCGAATGAGCAACACGGGGGAGGAGTTGTGGAAACGTGCCGAACTGCCTGGAGGGCCGTCCCTAATTAAAATGAAAGATGGTTCTGCAGCGAGGGGACCCCCGCACCCTGTCCCTGACACTGGGGAGTGTGTGGGCAGTGATGGGAGGGTGGGACTTCCAGGTTTTGGAAAGGCGTGTCCCAGGTCAGGTTCTTTGTACATTAATCATGGGCATGCACAGCTACTCAGCACCACCGTGGGGGGAGGGGGGGGCAATAGGTGGAAATAGCAGACAGAGCAGAAAGGAGGGCAAATGTGAAAGTGCCGTCCCAGCACAAGTGCGATTGTGAATGTCCCATATGTTTATAGGGTTGTATGCTTTCTGCAGACCACAGTGCTAAATAAGTTCAGTGGCCAGCAAAATCGCAACAGAAAAAAAATACACAAAAAATAACAGGAAGTGACACTACTGTAGATATACATATGATGGCTGCATGACCAACTGCAGACACGCGATTAAATGTGAGATAAAGTCTGTGAGAAGAGGTTGATATGTGACGCCCCCTAGTTCCCGTTTGATAGACAGGCTGCTGTATGACCACATATCACTGCTTTTTACTGCAGGGCACAAAACCTGAAGTTTTATTCCATCCATTTCTTCCAAGATAAACCACGTTTTTTTAATGTCCGCCTTCCTTGCATGTCATATAAAAACCGGGATGGACTCAGCTTCTCAGTTTGAGAAGTCATAAAAAATATTTTATGTGGCACTTATAAGTGATTTGAGAGCATTAATGCGTCAAGGTTACTCTCCGTGTTTTATTGCCCCGTGGAAAACAAACACACAATATCACGGCATGTTGGTCACATCTACAGTCAAGTGAAGGACTATGGAAGTAAGTCTGTAATCACATTTTTGGGATTGTGTCTTGGGGGGAAAAAAAAAAAACTCTAAACATGAGGCTGCCCTGTATCGCGGAGTACGGACCTTGTCCTTAGTGGCTGTTTTCCCGTTTCACATTAAATGACAGAATCTGTCCACCTGGCCTATTCAGGACAGGACAACGGTAATGAGATAAATTGTGGGTGGGATGCCAGTCCACCACAGAGCACAGACACCCATATTCACACAAGACACCAGTTCATCCACCTGCACTGTCTTTGGACTGCAGAAACTGGAGTACCCAGAGGAACCCACACACACACACAGGGCAGGGAACATGAAGACCACACACACACGGGGTAGGGAACATGCAGACCACACACACACACACCTAGGGCAGGAAACATGCAGACCCCACACACACATGGGGCAGGGAACATGAAGATCCCACACACATACACACACACACACATGGGGCAGGGAACTTGCAGACCCCTCATACATGGGGCATGGAACATACAGACTACACACATACACGGGGCACGGAACATGCAAACTCCTCACACATGGGGCATGGAACATGCAGACCCCACAGACACAGGGCAGGGAACATGCAGACTCCATGCACACACACACTGGGCATGGAACATGCAGACCCCTCACACATGGGGCATGGAACATACAGACCCCCACACACAGGGCAGGGGACATGCAGACCCCACACACACGGAGCAGGGAACATGCAGACCACACGCACACAGACTCAGTTGGGAACATGTAGACCCCACACACACGGGGCAGAGAACATGCAGACCCCCACACACTCAGTTGGGAACATGTAGACCCCACACACACAGGGCATGGAACATGCAGACCACACACACACGGGGCAGGGAACATGAAGACTCCACACACACACACACACACACACACACACACAGTGTAGTCTGGTGTGGATTGACAACCGCTGTATCCTTTTTTGACCCTTGAACCCTGGTGTGGGCAGGAAGCTTCCGGAATGGGCCTGTGACTTTGGGAGCGGTCCCTACGGAATCGCCCTGTCTACTCCTGACAAGGAGGCTGCGGATGTCCGTTTAACTGCTGGTGGGGGCTTGGGTCAGGGGAAGATTCCTACCAAAGTGGGGGCCTGTGGAGGGATCCTGACCTTACAGCCCGCCCCCCCAAGTGCCCCAGTGCCGTCTCCCTTGGCCATTAAAATGCAGCCCCTCTCTCCTTACGGCAGGTCCCCTGATCTGCAGGACGGACTCTGATTGGACCATTTGGGATGTAGCTCCTCCCCCGGCTGTCAGCCGCCCAGCGCCATCTGTTTGCCCCTGGCTGCCTTCCCAGCATTCCTTTCAGCTGACTAAAAGCGTGCGGGACAGGATAGCACCTCAGTGTGGCCATTCTGCAGTATTGCCAGTGCCAGCTATCTGGGGTGAGTGGGGGGGACTTGCGTGTCCTAAAGCGAGCCCCCAGACACTCCCCCCCACAGAAATATCAGTTCCTCCGAACTGCGGTTTGGGAGAACCATGTTTCCCAAAGACTGGGCTGCAAACGCCGGTCACACACATTGTGGTTTTTGCTCTCCCTGTGGAGATCATACATTTATAAAAATATGTGCCCTGTGCATGTGTGTGTGTGTGTACGCACATGAGTGTGTGTGTGTGCACGCACATGAGTGTGTGTGTGTGCACGCACATGAGTGTGTGTGTGTGTGTGCGTGTGTGTGTGTGTGTGTCTCCTGCTCCCCCAGCACGAGTCTCTGCCCCCTGAATGATGCTGATGCCCACAGAGCCACAGTTTGCCGCCCGGGGGGGCTCATACTGCGCTATACCCCCCCCCCCCCCCCCCAGCTGGGAAGGCCTCAGGTTCTGGGGGTCGCAGTCGGCTGATGACTTGACTCAGACCCAGGCTGCCGTCTGCGTTTCAGGCCTGTGCTGGAACCAGGCGAGTCCATCAGACATATTTAAGGGAACCCGGGGGCTGATTACTTTCAGAATTACTCTTTTTTTTTTATTACTCTGCCAGGACTAGTGTAGTGGCGTGCAAATTACACATTTCCTGGATCCCTGTTGGGATCCAAGAGACGACCGGGGATATGCTGCATGCTGCCCGAAGAGACGTATGTGTTTCAGTAGGGGGTGCTATTTGCTCATAACCAAAACCGTAAAAAAAAAAATGGTATCGTTAGGTTGCATGATGTTCCCCAGACTCCGAAGAATGAATGTCCATCAGACATCTCTGCTTAAACTCGCCACGTCAATCCTTCACTCAGCAGCTCTGCCACCTCTGGCTTAACTGGGCTAATTTGGCAGGAAGACCGCGGCTCTGATTCACTGCAAGGGCTGGGAGGGAGGAGGGACACCGGAATCCGTCTTTAAAGCCAAAACTGGCAGCTCGGGTTTTCCTGGGATTCCGGTGGGCCGGAGTCATCAGGACACCGGTTTGCTTCGGGATTTGCCAGGGCCCTTGATGCCTAGCGCTCCATCCTAGTTACCATAAAACAACAAGAGCAGACCATAATAATGCATCAGCCTTTTTCCCAGGATCCGATTCCCATGTTTGCTGATACCTTCCAGATGTTACCTCAAGTGCTGGCTGTTTTAAGTCGTGACCCCGGCTGCCTTCTCTGGGGGGGAACCTCCACGACCCCAACTCACATCCAAGCTCACTGGCGCCCCCCGGCCTGTAATTGGTATCCATCACTGGCGTTGAAACAAAAGGAAATTACAGCAGAAAAACCAGCAGAGGGCGACCACAAATACGTAAATATAATTAAATATTCCTTTTAGCGGTCCCACTCACCGGAGATTTCCCCTACCATCGTGAACTAAGAGCAGGGATTTCCCAGAATTCCAAAAGCCACGTCTGCTATTTGAGGTGTAGGGGCAGCTACGTGTCCCTCCCTGTCCAGCCGCCCGGTCCTCACTGGGATCTCGGCGACACTCGCCGGAGTTCCGGAGCCACATGAAAATCCGTACCGGCTGCGGATGGATCCGATTAGATGCGAGGGCTACGCCTGGTTTGCATTAGAGTCAAGGACAAACAAACCGTGGATCTCCTTCAGGGCCAGAGGGGGAGGATGATGAAGAGGTAACGCTTTCCTGCTCTCCTCCTCCTCCTCGTTATGCCATTTTGTCACGGAAGGCCTTTTTTTCCAGGGCTGATGAAATGCAGGCCTCTTTTCCATGTTTTGACCCCGACTCTCTGCAAAGATGGACTCTGCCTCCTGACATCGGGAGTGAGTGACAGGAGGGAGGGCAGCCGCAGCGTGCCGTTTGCGTCGCGCATGCCGTGCATGAGTACGTCTGCGGCTCCCGCATCCTTCCTGCGGATGTCCGCGCGCCGCCCCGCCGCATCCGGGGAGCTGGCCAGCGCTGACCCATGCAGCGGGGCCAGTTCGAGCCGCCTCTGACGGGATTCGGTGCATATGACGGAGGCACGAGGAAGGAAGCGCCACCCGGAGTCAAACAAAGGAGTGAGGTCGTCAGGCCCGGTCTTCTGACAGCGCAGTGGAGCCCTCAGCCCTTACAGGAAGGCAGGGGAAAGGAAGTCGGCAAAGTCATGGGCTGATGCGGTTTATAGAGAGACATACAGCTTTTAAAAACCCAATTCAGTGAGAAAAACAGGCTGTCATTAAAAGACCTTTAATTAAAAGAGCCCTTTTCAGAGTGCGTCCGTCAGACTGGCATGTTCTTCATGTTAAACAGTCAAAACTCATCTGGTTCCAGTCGTCTTTTAGATGAATGAAACGTATCTTGTCCTGTTAGACTGAGCTGTTCTGCTTCCTTATCCGCGTCTGCTCTTATCTGTATGAAATTAGCCGATAGCACATCCGTTAGCAGACGGCGGATCTGTGAGCTGCCTGCGTAATCTCTACCATCTGCTCAGTGTACATCGTGCCCCCCCCCTCAGTCAGGCTTGATCTCAGGGGAGGGGCAGGAGATGCCGGTCAGCTCGAAGCTTTATCAGCTCATCCATTCGTCTGTCTTGACATGTTTGTCCCAGGAAAGACGGGGCACAGGGGACCTCCCAGGACATGAGGCCAGATCTTAGAACTTCACTAATTAAATGTGTGAAACTATGACTTGCAAACATGTTTGGTACAGTTGGTTTTCTTCAGGAAAGCAGGCAACCTGATCCGTGGAGGGCCAGTGTGGGTGCGGGTTTTTGGGATGACGTCTCAAACAACCAATAATAAAACGGTGATTCTCAGCTTTAGTCCTGGGGACCCACTGTGATTGGCTGATTGAGAGATCATCCCAAAAACCCGCCCCCACTGCGGCTCTCCATGGATCAGGTTTGCCAGCCCCGGTTTAGACAGTGGAACAGTAAATGTCACAGATTGGGGTCCCTGACAAATTACTTCTGTTGGACCTTGAGTGCTGGGACCCTCTCTATATACCATCATCCAGAGCAGGTCAGGTCAGCATCCTTCGCCAGTGCAGCTATTCCGAGGATGTGACTCAAATGCAAATTGTGATTCCGGCACATAAACTGCGACACTGCAGAGCAGTGAGCCAATCAAGTCGCTTTCTAAGGTCTGCAGCGTTAAGTGTGAACCTGGGACACGTCTGAGACTTTGGGAAATCCCCATTTAATGTTTATGATTTATAAAATAGAAAGCCATTGTCATGGTACGGGGGATCAAGTTCGAGGAAACTCTATCTTCCCAGATTCTGTTTTGCGACAGAGAGATAGACACACACACACACACACACACACACAGTGGTGGTGCAGCCATGTTTCCAGCTCCACTGTAGCAGTTTTTGGGGTTAAGGCCCTTGCCCAGTAATATGATCTAACGACTTTCCTACACCTATGCTTGCCATGGGATTTTAACCAGCGAACCTTCTAGACACTATCATGGAGTCTTAAACCGCAAAGCCACACACTGCTGTGTGGGTACTATTGTGCGACCGGCCTGTGAGGGTCGTATCACAAACTTCGTGTCTGTGTAATCAGGCCCCAGATCTTGTGGACACGGGTGCCAGTGCAGGATGTAAATGTGCATAATTGGTACTCAGGTGTCAGGTATGCTCACAAAAATATTCTTTCTGAGGGGCGTCAAAGGTACTTTGAGACCACATGCGATTTGTTAGCCGGTGGAGTAAGTCAAATTTCAGCAAGCTAAAGAAAGTTTGTTAAATGAACCGATGTGTCTTTCGTGATCACGGGTTCTTAGGAGAACTTTGTAAGAGTTTGTATTCATTAACTCACTGCTACACAATCTGTCCACCTATAATAGCTTAGTACTTGCTGGGGGAGCCGTGTGGGGGCTGGAACAGTGCGCTAACCCATGCAGACACAGCATAAGCACACAGCTGTGGACTGATTTGAACCTGCAGCCTGAGGGATCTGATGCAACAATGTTAGACACGTTTATTGTTCTTTCGTTCTATAATATTCTAAATTTGTTATGTAAATATTGTACAGTTTGTTCCGAATGATTTCTAAGGCCACATAATTGGAGTAAGATCCTCATTTCTAAATCAACTGATTGATAGCTTGTGTTTAGAGGAGTTTACACAGGGAAGTGATTAAAACACAGAGACACCCTTGGCTTTCAAGTGCCGTGGAGACGTGGTTCTTCTGCTGGCCGTGTGCGGGCTGCCTGCCTGCTCCCTGCTCTGCAGACGGTCCCCTCTCCATCCACAATACTCCCCATTGACACCCAATGAATGAGGGGCGTGGCCTGCCAGGCTGTCACGTGACTGCTGTGTGTGGGCGGGGCTTCGGTGCCTTTGCCTCCAGCTGGAGCGAGACAGAGGGTGATTGCGAGCGAGCAGGGCGAGGGAGGGTAAGTGAGAACACTCTGTAGCTTTTTTGCTTTCATATTGCTGCTGTTTTTTCCCCCCTTTTTACTTGGCTGTCCGTGTCGTTATTCTCCTCGCGGTTAGCTGCAGATAAATGCTGCAGTGAGGTCTCTGCACCTAGCCAGAGAGGAGGTAAGAGAGAGAGAGAGAGAGAGAGGGGCCTTTGCTCTTGAGGTAGTTAAAAGTTTGTCAGGTATCTTGTGTTCTGGCAGGGTGCAGGCTTCTCTTTCTCGGGGGAGGTGGGAGGCTTCCTGCTACTGCTCACTTTGGTGCCGTGTTCTGAGTGGGTGGGGGGGGATTGATTGTTGCACTCCTCTCAGCCTTCTGGGTGAAAGGATGTCCCCCGCCATCCTGATTCCTCTGCATTCCCGTTGCCTCCTCTCTCTTCCCCTCTCCTCTCCGGGCTGAGCTGGGCTGGGTCGGGTCGCGGTCTCTAGCCGGTGAGCACGCTGCGGACGTTTGCTCATTCGCTGTGCATGTTGGCATGCATGTGTTCCTGCAGCGCGCTCTCACACAGGCGGGCAGGCACGCACGCTCGCTCCACGCGGGCCCCCAATCTGCAAACAGAGCGGGCGGTGAGCCGTGGGCCCTGTCTCCCATGGGCTCAGTGGGAAGGTCAGCCCCACCTGAAGGTCGGATTAAATTCCACAGCTCAGCACTTTCACGTTTAGCAGTCGGCCCGTGAGCTGCCCTTCTATGACACATTCTCCCGTCTGCCTTCCCTGGCGGCGTCAGTGGGCCCTTCACGCATCGGGGTCGGCACCGACCCAGCAGTTTGGCATGCGTCTGAGTTTGTTCCGTTTATTCTGCATGCAACAGGCCGGCCTCGTCACTGAGGGGCGGAGAGAAAAAGTGCAATATACTTAATATTACTATAAAAGTGTAGTATGCTTTCTGTTGGCTCTTGTCTGTTGAGTCTTCCACACTCGTGCATCAAAGGAGTACTGCTCTGCAGACGCTCCATGTTTGATACGTGCAAGTAGCCGTGCCCTCGCCACAGGCAACCGGCCACACCCCCCTCCCCGGCCCACGCCTCGTCACCAGCGTGCCCCCTTCCTGTCATATTGCTCCGCACATCCTGTCGATGCAGCGGTGCTTTTTCTGACGTCTGAGGTTTTAAGGCGTCTGTTCCAGGGTGGTGGTTGTCCTGATTGCATGTGACACCTACGCATTTACCTGCCAGATTTATTTGGTGTCATAGAAGCTTCGCTGCCGCCCTGCTGGTGGAGGCCTGCCGTTACCTCGAGTTATGGCTGTTTGATCATATGTTTATGATCGTCATGTGTGTGCTGCAACCCAGTTCTACACCCCTGCTGCTGGGCCTCTTTCTCCTGTTAAAGCACAGGGAAGGTGACTCAGCCAGGGGCTAGAACCAACCTCAACGCGGTACCTTGGCACCACCCCATCTCTCTCTTCCTCCCACTGGTTGATTTGATTTCAGTTTCCAAGGAAGTGGTGCAACTGAGGTTTTCTAAGGTGCTTGACTGGAGTAGTTCATTTGCACAAGCAGGAAAGGGCCGCCACCAACACGCTTAGTAAAATACATTTACTATATTTCATTTTTTTAAACAATTCCTGATTTGCAGCCAAGCCATTATGAGCTTGTGCGCGCAGGTTTGGGTAATAAACTTGGCTCTCGCTGCTGAAATTGCTCAATATTGAACGACGTTGCACACTTACAGTGAAGTGTCTGGGCGGGCTAGCAGACTAATGGGCTAGCAGACTGATGTCAATAGGGGGAAACGTTTATTTTGAGTTGATTTTTTAACGGTTAGCCTGGGGAAAAAATGACCACAGTTTTCCGCTGATTTCCTGGAGCCAGTGGCTGTCGGGCTGCTTGTGTTGTATTAGGCAGGTTTGATGGTGGGGCAGAGGCTTGTTAAAGTTTGCCACCGTGCTGCCCAACCCCCGCTGGCCTTGGTACCCCCCCTTGCTGGGGTTACCTGTCCCACCACCACATTTCCTCATCTCCTCCCCCAAGAATATTAGTCCCTTTGAGGTACAGTGAGGATCCTCTCCAAATTCTATCCCCCTGGACCGTCCCCAGCATCTGTCATTCCTCTCAGCCCCCCCCCCCCCCCCCCCCCCACCCCGATCCTCTGTTCTCCCTTCTCCCGTTTCACGTGCTCCATCACCCTCTCTGTCCCTCTCGGTGGGGGTCATTATCTCTCACTCCAGAGGTCTGTATACAGAAAGCTGACTGGAGAGAGGGTCTGCTTTGTGCTGCTAGAGGTCAGAGGGCACATTCTGAAAGGCAGAGGGGTCTGAACAGTGTTCATCTAACAGATGGGTCGGGGAGGGGGGGTAGGGGCATTCTTTGTCTCTCTCAGGAGGGGAGGGAGGGAGATATACTGCTGATGCTGGTCCAACACAGTCTTTGTGTTTCTGTGAGTTTTGAGAGGTAATATTTACTCATGAGTAGATGAGTGCTTTGCTTTGCTTTGCAGTGTGACACCCTGGTCACTGACCGCTTCAGCTTGCTCTCCCTGCTGTGTGTGCTGCTTCGTCGTGGTCCTGGTCCTGGTCCTGGTCACGGTCCTGATCCATGCACGTTAGCGTCAGTGACCGTCCCGCCTGACCTACGCCGATCCCAATATAGCACGTTGGGTGATGTCATTTATGTGTAAAATTTAACAACTTCCATTCATCCGTCTTCCACTTTCAGTCACGGAGTTGGGGGGGATTTTCTTCAGTACACCCCCCTCCCCATGTCGACTGGCAGATGGGTAATATGAATGTAAAAAACAGATGTTCTGGAGCTCCATCGTTTCATCTGCAGTTAAGCGAGAACTAGTTGGGGGGAGACAGACCGTCTACATTTTTAAAAATGACTGTTCATTAGAGTCCCTTCTGTCAGTAGAGGGGCCCCTACACACCCTGGAGTCACGTTACCGTTGGCAACGCCAAGGGGCGGGGCTTCTCCCAGCTGACCCGGTCACATAGGTGAACCCCAGCCACCTCCAGCGGTCTGCAGGATATCAGCCTTCTCCTCGTCGAAAATTGCTCTGGGAGTCGACCGAGGCCCCGCCTGCCTTCACAGGACGGCACACGGCTCGAGGCCGAGAGTGAGGCGCCCAGACTGCAGGAGGCAGGGAGATCTCAGGGCCGCGTGGATCTGTGACGCAAGTGGGCGAAATCACATGGTGCTCGGGGAATGAATGGCAGCCGCCGGTCCGGATGCCCCGTCTCCCTTCATCCTCCGAGGCAACGTAGCTCTGTGGAATGTGCGTCTGTTTGTTTCTGAGAGATTTATAACACCTTTGAATTTCCAGTCTTATCTGTCCGCCAACTGGGAGAGGATGTATGGAGGTCAGAGAAAACCAGCACAACCAGTAAATAGCAACATGAAAAGTATCGTGATTGATGAGGCTCGTAGCTCGGGGGGAATGCAGGTCTTTATAGTAGTTTCGCGTGGAGCTGGACTGACGATCGGCTTTTTGCAGCCTCGGGTCAGCGGACATATCTGTCAGAAAGAAACTCTTGGTGATGGGTTGTCTCCTTGGACCGTGGGGATCTGGCTTACGTTCCTGTGGATTGGTGCTGTCTGCTAATACAGGGGATTTGGTGAGGGAGGGGTGACCTTGTGTATTGCTTTGGGGGGGGGGCGGTGGTTTGACCCCTGTGTCAGTTTCTCATAGTTATGATGTCACTGGTGCAGCGTGAGATTCTCAGACTGGCCCAGGCGTGGCGGAAGGTTCCGATTAGTGGGAGACTCTTGTTTCAGTGTCTTGAGCAGGTATTTGATTCGGAACCTGAAGTTCGTGGAGTATTTTGCTTCTCTGGAAATGACCACCTTAATATACTGGAGTGGGGGCCAATATGGCGTTCCAACTATTTGCTGGCAACTATCTACCTCGACTTGCCTCGAAAAATTCTCAGTCCTGGGCTTTGGTCATTATAACGTTTCAATGAGGTAGCAGGTTCAGCTGAGCTTCAGTAGATGTAACAGTTGTGACATGCTACATTTCTTTTGGAGAAACACCCGTGGATACGGCAGTTTGGTCATCCTGAGACACCGTCTGGGCCTTGATCACTGGGAAATATGTAGTCTTTTAGCAGATTAACATACTCTGATGTATGATATTCTCCTCACAATATTCTGTGGGTCTGTATTTTTCTGCTGTCCTTCCTTCTGGGGTCTGACCACGCCCCCCTGAGGGTGCAGGTGGTATTTGGCTTCCCTGTCTTCCCTTCAGCGCTCTTTACGGTGGCAGACAGTTTTCCCAGAGCTAACCACGCTTACCTGCAGATCTCCCCGCTGTTCCTGCAGCTGTCAGATGGCTCTTCAGCGCCGCTTTACAAACCTTGTAGTCCTTCATCACGAAAAAGCGAACCACCCTCCGATCTGAGCACCCTGAGTTGGCATCATCTGTGGGCTGGTTTGAAGACACCACATGTGTGTTTGGACGGGTCTGCAGGTTGACAGGTCAACGTAGTACCTTCTGCTTTTGGAACCGTGTGATTTACGGAGCCTGTGGGATCCCTGTAATCAGACATCTGTTTGAAAAGGCTGGAATTAGTCAAAAGCTCTGACTTGTGTCCGTGTAGCGCGTGAGGTGGGTTTCTTTGCTGCTGTAAGTCGGGGGGCAGATCCGGCAAAACTGGACGGGTCGTCTTGGATTTGTGTGAAGGGGTGACATGCAGCTCAGCGGGTTTCAATACTGTGCATGTGATTGGAAGGTCGCCGGTTCAGATCCCATGGTCGCCGGAGTGATTTCAGAGTTGGGCCCTTGAGCAAAACCCTTAACCCCCAATTGCTCCAGGGAAAGGTAAAATGGTTCGGTGTTCACTGGGGAATAGGGGCCAGTGACAGCAGTGAGCAGGGTGCTTGGCGATTGCCGCTGGTTGAAATTGTGCATCAGCTTTGGTTGTAAAGGTCAGTGGGTGTGAAGTTTGTCCGACTGTGCGTGTCTGTCGGTGGGGGGGGGAGGGTTTATGTTGTCTGCTCGATGTGACTGTATTGTGTTCCTTTCCCTTGGGACGTGTGGTACCACTGCAGAAGGCAGCGGTGTGAGAAAGCGACTGAAGGTTATGGAGTCCAGCCAGACAGCATGCTGATTCACCCGGGTGAGATCTGTGAGGGTCTGTTCTCAGCTATGAGGCCAGAGCAATCATGTGCGTATGGGTAACGATGAAAAGAGCAGTAATATCGCTTGTGGGTTTAATAAACTGCGTGGGTTTTTCCATCGGGGGAAAAAGACGCATCCAAAAACTCACACTGCATCCTGCATGGGGCTGATTGACTTGTCCTGATGGGGACACGTTGGAGCATGAATTACCCCCCTACGAAATGTGGGGAGAGGCACCATTTCTGTGCTTGGCTGTGGCTCCCCCCCCCCCCCCCAGAATCGCGACTCTGAGTTAACGGCAGTTGTGGTTTTCAGCGGGAGGGGTGGGCATTTGGGAAGCTGTGTGGTTTGTGTTAAGAGCCCTGTCTCCCAGGACCCAGCAGCATGGGGGGGGGGGGCAGGGGGTGGAACCCCTTTTCCTTGGGAACTGCAGGCCTGTAAAAGCAAGCAGGCGTTTCACTGCTGGGGGGGGGGCGGGGACAACTTTTACTGGAAAGAAATGACAAATGTATTGCTGGGGGGGTTGAAGCTGATTGTATATGCACGCTAAGCAGGGGAGTGTAAAGTCTTAGTGTCCTCATCCCGTATAAGCAGGACTCACTACGTTTGAGATCATGTGACCAGCTAGGGCTGGCTCTGCAAGTCGCTGTGTGACCTGCAGAATGCGGATAAGGTCTGCTCTCCGCTTCGGTCCGACGGGAAGCTGTGTGTCCAGGTCTCTCTGCCGATGGCCTGCGCGCAGACGCGTACCTCGAGGGCGTCGTCGCTGTGGCCGCAGGGAAACTGCCAGAGGGACCAGACACGTCACAGCCTCCGCCATCAGAACGTGCCGGAAAGCAGGCGGCCAGATTGACCTCGCTCTGTAGATAACCGAGCCCACGAAGTCGGAGTGCAGACTCATTCTAGAACATTCCATCAGAATCGAATTTCAAGGACTTTGGGGGTGGGGGGGAATCCCGATGTGGGTGCCTGGCGTCTCGGTTAGGCAGTAAAATAATCTGCAGTGTGTCTGCTCTCCTTGCGGACGCCGTTTGGGTCCCGTCGTGCGGGAAAAACCCCAGAAAAACCGAAACGGCAGAAGACGACACGTTTTCAGTTTGCATGCCTGTGGAGCGTCTTCGTACAAACGACGGCACATGCCAGAGAGAGCGAGCGTGCGAGAGACACACACACGCACATGAATGCTCCGCCCCCAGCGAGGCTCTTCACTGTGCGTACACCCTGGCAGCAGTAGCGTGGTGAACGGCGGCTGCACGGTGAGATCCTCTCGTGCCATCTCTGCTCCCCCCAGAGGCCCCCCCCTCGCTATTGCACGGACAGCCACACCTCGTCAGATCAGGTAGGGCTGGCTCCCCGCAGGCTATCGGCAGTTGACATCTTCTTGCAGGCTTTTTTTTTTTTTTTCCCCTCCTCCCCCCCTTTGGCACCCCTCCCCCGCCCGTCTTCCAGTGACGGTGCCCCAGTAGCTGCTGTGAGCTCACACTGCGTTTCGTCTCTGTTAATCAGCAGCCTGGCACTCCGCTCTGCAGGCTTGCGTTGCCCTGTGGCGGGTCCAGGCGTATCGGGTGACACCGCGAGCTCATTTCCTTCCTGTCCGCGTGCTGCTCTTCGCCACCATGTGACATTCGCTCGTCCCCCATGTCAGGCCCGCTCCAGTTCCTCGCTGCCAGTGTCCCTGCAGTGTTCTGGGGGTTTTCAGTTCTGCGTCTGCCCACCCCTTGGGTGATTCTAAACCGGTTTGGCTATGAAACCCAGGTTTTACTTGCCCTAGACAGTCGTTTGCTCTTCCTCTTTCAGACTTGATAGACAGGCGAGACGGGACACTGTGTGTCTTGAGTTCGGGGTGACAGAGTAGAGTGACTTTTCGCTCCATTGTCACAGTTAAACTAACCCGGACCCCCCCACCCCAATAATGCACGACCTTCAGGTTGCTCCCTGCCAGCCTTACATGCAAGGGGAGGTCCGTGCTTTGGAGCTCTCACCAAACCAGGTGTGTTTCACGCCAGCAGGGTCAGAGGTCACGTCGAGCAGCGCCATGTCGGATTCCGCCAAGCCATCCCTGCCACCGGTGCGTGCGGACAAGCCCAGTGCCGACTTCAGCTATGTGGGCATCGACGCCATCCTGGAGCAGATGAGGAGGAAAGCCTTGAAGAAGGGGTTCGAGCTCAACATCATGGTAGTGGGTGAGTCCTGGGGAGGGGGTCGCTGGGGAGGGGGTCGCTGGGCAGGGAGGGCTGGGGTTAAGCTGTGAAAAACCTTTATCTCTCCCTCCCAATTTTTTGGCACAAATTATAATGTTTGATTTAAGTGGTTGTGGTTTTGCACCAGGATGCAGCTGCTGGTATACAGTGATAAGAGGTAAAATAAGTCTGTCCCCTACAGTCAGTCCATCCTGAGTGCCCCTCACACCTGGAGAGACCGTCCACCAAGAGATACCTTACACCACCCCACCCCCCTTCCCCGGAGAGTCTGTCCCTCCCCCCCGGAGAGTTTGTCCTTCCTGGGTGTCCGCCTGGAGTGTCACGTCCCAGTGTCTGCCCCCTGCTGTCAGGCCCCCATCCTCATTGCTTACATGGAGCATATACACCAGCTCCTACTGCAGTTTCCTTCTGAAGCTTTTAACCATCAAATTAATAGGTGCTGCACCCACTAAAAGTGCCAGTTTGCTCTAAGCTTTTAATTTAAAATGAATTCAGGTTTTTGCGTGAATTAAGTTCTGCTGGGAATTCTGGTGTTCGAGAATGGGGGCGGGAATGCAGGTTTAGCTTGCTTCTGGGAAAATAGTTTGTGTTCGAGTCTGGTGAGTTTGTTGGACTGAAACATTTCGGAGTGTCATGACGGCAAGGGAGTCCAGAGGCCAAGCACGCAGGCCGTGAATGCGTGTTACGGCGTGTGCGCACGCATGCAACCCAGTGGGGTGTTTAGCTAGCCAGTCCCAGGACATAACCAGTTCAGAGAGAGACTGTCTGCTTAGCCAGCGGTGTCTGAGATGGCTCATAACCTTCATTGACTTAATCAAGAACACAGTCGCTCTGTTTTATGATCACATGACGCACAGCATCTTCCATGGCAGGAAATCGCTGAATATTTTCGCTAAACCACTTGCAGACATTGTGCAGGATCTCTAGCATGTCTGACCCTCGAACATGAGATTTATTTGGTAATTAAGCTGCAGTAACGGTCTGGATGCTGGCGTGTCCCTTGTGCATCACCCGTGTGGGTCTGTTTGACCAGGACACGCCACAATCTCCATGAGCACGGCTGATTGGCTGACATTCATGACTGTGAGTTAACCAGTGTCTGGGGTCTGTTCTGCAACACAGAGCAATGGACTGGAGGGGGATGATTTCCTGGGGAAACCTAGACTGTAACCTGCACTTTTTTATTTTCACTTTTATATACATTTTAAATGTTTCTCATTTTTAATACTTTTTTAAAAACAAAACTAAATTACATAAATGATATTTCTACCTTGTTTTTTGCATAGACGGGATTAGTGGCAATTTCATTTCACTGCTGGTGCAACACTACAGTCATGCATGTGGCACGTAATCTGAAGGCAGGTTTTCAGGTTGGTCCGAGTCTGCGGCCAGGTGAACGGGAATGACCGTAAACCTGGTCACATAGAAAGGTTGAGCATCTGAAAGGTCGTCCATCTTTACCGGATGATATATTATTGAGGAAACTTCAGCCAGCTGGTTTTGAGAGCTTTGACAGGGAAATGTTTGTAACCTGCTAACCAGTCTTAAACGTTTGCTAGCTATTAACAGATATATAAGGTTAGTTGCTTGTTAACTGATCTATAATTCTATAATATGATAACTGGTCTGTGGAGATGCTAGAGGGATGCAAGTCAGCTGTGAGGTCAAATTAAGGAGTTAAATGCTTTCCCATGCTTGGGGTCGAATCCCATCTTCCGTGTGTATGGAGTTTGCCTGACATGCGGGTTGTCTGCTGGTACCCGATGTGCCCTGTGATCCCCACCAGGGTGTAGCCTGGCCTTGTGCCCTGTGCAGCCCTGGAAAGACTCCAGGCCTCTCTGCAACCCCGACCAGGATAAGCTGTTGGAAACTGGTTTGGTTGGTAGCATTGCAGTTATGTACTTTTTTTGCTCCTTATCAATCTGCTTTTCGCACATGCCCAAAGTGTGTGTGTGGAGGGAGGGGGGCTTTCCTTTACAGTATGCAAAAGTGTCTACTGTGAACGTTTATGGGTGTGAGGAATTGCCTGACATTTCAGCGGTGTTCACTGCATTTAGCAGTATCTGTTCTGTTATGATGTGTTTTCACCCTTCGCTATTGCTGTTAGCTGTAAAAATAGTCCACTGAGATGTATCACCCTGAACTGCATTCGCTTTCAAGGTCAGAGTTTTCGCTTCACACCAGACCAAATAAGTGTGGCCAAAAGCTCCTCGAATTATAGTGCATCGCCGTTTGGCGTCCTTGAGTATTTTTCCTCCAGTCCCCAGGGGCCGATTTGGGAGGTGCGTAGAGGTCTACATGCTTAGTGAAGCGGAGAACTCGCGATCTGTCTCGTTATGAGTAATGCAGTCTCCCGCTAGTCCTCGGTGACATCAGGAGCTCCCAGAAGCCTTTGGGGGTTTGTTTACATAACCTGCAGCCCTCAGGCCCCTGGTACAGAATGCCCCCTCCTTCCCAAACCAATCTCTCTGCAGCAGGTCTGAATGTGTCTGCCCCATAATCGTTTACTCATATGATAGCTTGGTGCCTGATGGAAAGGAGCAAAGCATTCTGGGAGCTCCACAGCCCGGCTCCTTTCACTTTTCCCACCGTGAACTTGCCTTTATCTCGCTCAGCCTTCTTGGGTGCTGTCTGAGCCCCTCGTCTCAGGTGGGCTGGACTTTGAACCAGAAGCTGGCTGTCTGTGGTACCAGGAAAGCAGCTTCTTATGGGAGGAGGGAGAGGAAGTTGCAGAGAGACCAAAGAGTTCCTGTAACTGTCTCACCTCACGCGTGGGAGGAAGAAAAACTGTGTCTGACAAATTCCATCAGGTTAACGAAGTATTTGTCCTGTGGCTGCTTGAGTTACGTGTCATGTGTCCCTTTTGAATAGAATGACCAGATAATCCATGTCAGGGAGGATGTTTTGAACTAGGACAGGGTTCTTAAACTACCATTCCAATTAAAAGGACCTGGATTTCTCTTAAGCACCAAATTCTTGCCTTGTGCTGATTGGTATGTCTCCTATAATCATGCATGTGTCACTAATGTTAATGTGTTTATTTCCTTCAATCAAGGAAATAAACCAATCAACGCACAAGAAGAACTGAAGTTTTTAGCCAAGTACAGGAGCCTTTTGGTTTTAAAGTAGTTGGTAAAATCTGAAGTGGCTCAAAGCTCTCTGACATGGATTATTTGGGTCACCATAGTTTTGAAAAGGACATCCGGTGATACTGCAGGGTGTTGGGGAGCAGGTGAAGCACACAGGACCAGTTAGGTGAAACTCCCGCCTTCCTGAGCCTGTGGTTGGGATGTTCCCCCTGGGTTCTTTAGAGAGGATGCCCTCTTTTGGCTGGCAGACATGAGAGACGAGTCTCTATCGTAATGATGGATGCCGTCCCGCCGATTTGAGAGTGGGTGACGCCTGGTGACCCCCTCCGTCTTCCTGCTCAGGACAGAGTGGCCTTGGCAAGTCGACGCTGATGAACACCCTCTTCAAGTCAAAGGTGAGCCGCAAGTCCACGCAGACACCGCCGGAGGAGAGGATCCCCAAGACCATCGAGATTAAGTCTGTCAGTCACGGTGAGTCGGGGGGCTTGGCCATGTGAAGACCATTTTGCCAGAACTTCCCCACACGCTGCTTTCTCCCTGTAAAAAAAACACGATTAGCTCGTCTCCGGTCGTCTGCCAGGCTGAGAATGGGGGTGACCCTCGGGCAGTTACCTAGGTGCGCCCCCCCCCCCCCCCCCCAGCCAGACGGATTACTGACCGCATCTCTGTCCTCCTGCAGACATAGAAGAGAAGGGCGTGAGGATGAAGCTGACGGTCATCGACACGCCGGGATTCGGGGACCAGATCAACAACAAGAACTGGTGAGCGGGGGGAAGGGGTGATGCATGCGTCGCTGGCGTGCATGGGGGTGCGTGTGCGTGACATTCCTTCTGGCCCCTCCCTGTGCTCCGCAGCTGGATGCCCATCATGAAGTTCATCAACGACCAGTACGAGCTGTACCTGCAGGAGGAGATCAACATCAACAGGAAGAGGAGGATCCCGGACTCGCGTGTGCACTGCTGCGTCTACTTCATCCCTCCCACGGGTCACTGGTACGGGCCGCCAGTGGGCACTGGCATGCATGCTGCGGCAGGCATGACTGAGGGCAGGGCTAGGCACCGCAGTCGGCGTGAGGTCACCCTTCCCCCAGGGGGTGACGCTGTGCACTTGAAGCTAACCTGCTGTATGCTGACTAGAGTTTTCTCTGGGGGGGGGGCAGATGATAATGCAGAACACGCAGGGCACTGCGTCTTACAGTGTGGGCCACATCCCTGCTTTATTGCCTGCCTGCTACTCCACCGCCTCAGGCGGTGACCCCCCCATCCACAGCGACTTCGCAGTATGGTGTGGAGGGGCGTGCGAGTCTGGGGGCGGGTCTCCTGGCTTCACATCTCCATCCGGTAGCTGTGAAGTGGGTCACGGGTAGGTCAGATATAGCTGTGGACTGACAGTAGAGGCTCTTTCTGGGGGGGGGCTGCTGCAGCACTGGCAGGCTGACACCCGTGTTATGAAGCCTCCTGCCCCTTTACACATGCACCACCCCCCCGAGGAACACAGACAGTGGAGGAGACACAGACAGGAACCTTTTTTGGCTCCATGCCGTTCCTGGGGCCCGTAGCAGGCTCAGGCTGGGAGTGCGGTGCGTTCCAGGTTCCTGTTTCTCATGTAGCTCAGTCGTCTGGATCTGATTTGATCCACCAGTCAGACCCCTCCCTCTGAAAGTACAATTCACGCTTCATCTCTGACTGTGGGGCCCCATACCATGTGTTTGTATCTGGCTGCAGGGCCCAGTTCTGTCTCCCAGACTGTGACACTCGTTCCCAATTCAGCGACACGGTCAGACGCATTTTCCATGCGTGTGTGTTGCCACAGGGACATCACAGACATGCATTTCTTTTAGCTTCAGTTTGCTAGCAGATGAGAATAACTAGAAATGTTAAGTGTCGTATTACTCGGCAGAATCGTCCTATGTTGTTCTTAGCTTCCTGTGAGTGACACCCCTGCTCCCTGTGAGTGACACCCCTGCTCCCTGTGAGTGACACCCCTGCTCCCTGTGAGTGACACCCCTGCTCCCTGTGCCCCTTATAGCAGTGGCTTCTTGGGGTCTCTACATCTCTGTGGCTTCTGTTTGTCACCTCCCTCCCTCCCCCCCCCCCAGCTATCTGGGCTTCTCCAGTGAAGCCCTCTACCCCCTTCCATTTATGTCACAGGGAATTAGGAAAGTAGGGTTCTTCTTGCTGCCTCCTAGGGGCCAGGTTTGGGATCCGTACCTGAGGTCCTGCTCTTATGGGGGGGTCGGCAGTTCCAGAGACTCAATGGCGCTACATTGGTGCTGTCTGGATTTCATTAGTCTTTGCTTTCCGGTCACATTGTTTTTGGCTAATTACTCCAACTGAGGCTGTTAAACCAGTTACCTGCTGTGAAGACGGCTTTAGGCTGTGTTGGTGTTGGTTAACTAGCTAGTAGCAGGCAAGTCGGTGCTCGGCTGATACTGCAGGGGGCGCAGCTGTGCAAACGGCCTCCTTCCTCACCCTGACATTGCAAAAATGCCCCCACCCCACCCCAACAATAACATTGAGCTCATTTGTCATGTGCAGATGCCATGATGCATAATAATGCCTTTGGCATGAATTAGCTGGTTAGTTAACTATTTACTTCCTGTCTGGAGCAGCTTGCAGCTTCTGTGCCACAGTTGCCTGTAGATGGGTGGTTCGCTTAGTGCTAACACGGCTTAGCGGGCTTCCCAGGTCCTGTTCCCATGCCCAGAAAGGCTGCGGTGGCAGGCTGCAGAACTGAAACACATCAAGATCTGTCAGTCAGGAAGCTGTGGGTT
>JAODJU010000095.1:8738517-8749148 GCA_026776725.1 Gnathonemus echidnorhynchus
TTCTTCGTTGGATTAATGAAAAGGGGGGGGTGTAAAATGTATTTATAAAAGCCAGGAGAGTGAAGGATGGGAACAGTGGTGGAGGTCAGGCAAGGAACAAAGGGGGGGCGTCCATCTTGTCAAGGGCACCACCTCCCCCCCCAAAGGAGCATATATGCGGGGGGAGCTCAGGTTCCCCCCCCCACAGAGGCAAGCATGAAGCATGTGGCGAGATGGGGGGCAGCCACCCTCGTTAATGTTGCATTAATTAAATGGCTTGTTTTGGGCAGCTCCTTATGCAGCTCACTGCTTCACCAAGACGAACGCCAACTTGTGTGTGTGAGTTTCTGTGTTTCCTCCAAGAGGAGGAGCAAAAATGTGTGATTGCAGGCAGATGTTGCAGGTGGGCACACGTGTGTGTGTCTGTGTGCTACTGGGTGTGACTGCTCACGTCTCACTTGGAAATCCCTGAAAATACTCAGACATCTGTGGGAAGCTTCAAGCTGCAGTTGGACCTCACTGCCTAACTGTTTCAGCCATTCCCAAGGGCATAGGTCTGGTGTCAGCATTGCTAGGGACTATATAACCCTCAAGCCCTCCTCCCTAAACACACCCACAGTTCCACATTAGCAGGGACTTGTCCCAACCGTCCACACCCAAATCTACGCCCTTGGTCCTTCCTGTTTGTTATTTCCTGATATTTACCCCAGTATCACCTTCATCGAGGGTCTCCGCTGGGTGCTGCAGCTTCCCATCCAATCGGGTCACAAGTGACTGCCTGGCGCCTTCCATTCACATTCTCTCTCCGCTCAGCGAATCAGCACCCGCTGAGGCGGGAGAGCCGTGTGCTGATTGGTGCATTGTTGTGGCTCCGGTTGCTGGCACTGAGAAACTCTGTGTAGGTCAACATGACTGGTAATTGCGGACAGTTGACAATCCAGGACAGATGAAAGCTTTGCTTTGATCGCTGGTCGCCAACCTTTCGTGCTAATTTCTCTAAACCCTTACAATGCATCTGGTATACAAGCAGAGACAGATGGACATAATTAGTTATTCTAATGAGGGGGGGTCTCTCCCCATTACAGGAATCAGCCCTCAGAAAGATTTAGAGGTCAGGTGGGAAAACAGAGTGTGTTCTGTTGTTTTACATCCACTCAGCTAAATCATCACACTGTTTATTTACTACAACATCATTACCATTTGAAATAAACATGTACTTCTGTTCAATAATCAGACCAGTGTGGGTGAGTTGTTTCTGCAGGTAAGTCCTTAGAATGTTAATTAAATCCCCAAAATATGAGAGTGTTTAATATTGCCTTTAATAATCATCACAATTTACTTAAAAAGCATGCTGGGAAAATCCTGTTCAGAGAGGTGGATGGTTATATTTGTATGTGTATAGAGGGAGGGATCACAGTATTTGTGTACCTTAAACTAGTTTCCTCCTGCCATGTGCCTGTAGCTTCTGGGACAGGCTCCGCACCCCCCCATGACCCCGAGCAGGGCAAGCAGTTATGGAAAATGTATGATGGATGGAAGGTACTTTCCAGTATAGTGCTTACTGTCACGTCGCATTAAACACGGACCGGGGAAACAGACGAAGGAAGGCAGGAATGGGGTTAAATAAAGAGGTTTAATGGGGAGACGTAAGGGCATAAGGGGAAAAAACAACAACACGAGGCTATGCTACAACGCAACACTACAATGACAGAACTAGGGAAACAAACTCTGACATGGACCTAAATACAGCGAACTAATACAGACGATTGAAAACAGCTGTGAAACACGGGGAATCCACACTGGGTTAACGAGGGGGCGTGGCACACAGGAGGAGCGGACGATCGGGATATGACACTTACTTTACTTAAGAAAGGCCAATTGTGCAATTTCTGACTTCTTACAGAGAAGTAATATAAAAACACAGACGTGTTCATCATTGACCGGTTGTAAGGAGACACCGTGACAGGTGCTTACTGCCGCTGGGGAGAAACCTCTGACCTGTGACTTCGGTGCCACTCATGGGCACCAAAAAATGTAGCTTCTATTTACCCAGTTCGTTCCTCCAAGCCTTTCCGCTGCATCGTGCATAATTATCAATCTGAGATGTTGCAAAACGGCCTGTTAAATGACTGTGGAAGAGTACATGTTTCAGGTGCTGTGGATGAGTCGATAAAGGTGCTCTTCTGAAGTGTCGTCTGGCTGGATGAGCAAGGCCCTTCCCATAACGTAAACCGTAAGAGCCACTGATACTGCTACGAATAAGACCAGGATCTCCAAGGTCTCTCATCAAGGGGGATCGCCAGAATTGCAGAATACCTGTGCCTTAGCCAAATAACAGTGCACTGGAGACTAAGATTAAGATGAAGTGTGTTCTGGGATTAGATCAAGATCAAGCTTTTATTGTAGTTTTTTTTTCCTTTTCATTTACAGCAGGAAGGCAAATATGTCCTATCTTTTAGTTTTGGCATGTGAACCATGCATATGGTAAGAAGCAGTTTATAAGGTCCTGATTCCAAGGAGACCAAATTGCCTGTAGGTGTGCATGTGTGTGAGTGTGTCCTCCGATGGCGTGGCGCCCCATCCTGGGTTGCTCCCTGCCTTGCACCCATAGCTTCCGGGATAGGCTCCGCACCCCCCGCGACCCTGAACAAGGAGTTTCAGAAAATGGACGGACGGATGGATGGATGGATGGATGGATGGATGGATGGACGGACGGATGGATGGATGGATTGATTCCAAGGAGAAAGACAGCTGGAGTTGTGCCTTTAAGAGATGTGCGGGAAAAAAAAGCAAATTATTGAGTGGGGATTGTGAGATCCGTGTGGCAGGAATTGTTTGCCTTCAACTCAGCTGCGGTTGGGGAGAAGTTTTAATATCCCTAAATCACCAGCACTATATTGAAAGTGTCACCTAATTGGAAATGATTTAGAGCGCTCTGTTGCCTGGCAATCACATATAAATTCACTCCTGACAGCCCTTACAAAGTCGCTCTATTTCTGCTCTGAGAGTCATTTGCATGGGAGCCTTGGAGATTATAAACCAGGCAAATGATACGGCGTGTTGCACAAGGTGATTTCGCCCCCACCTCTCTGCGCCGCGGTGCCCTTCCCCCAAGAGGAACGACGGCATTGTCGCAGTCGACATCCTAAGAGCCGTTTCTCAGGACTTTTCATTTTGTGAATTTGGGGTTTTTCGTTCCTCGGTGTGGGCTGTGCGGCTGAGCCATGCAGCGGTGTTTGGTGGGATCCTTTTGGGACGCCGTGTTGCGGGGGCCGTGCAGCCCACACACTCACCTTTGAGTCTCCTGTCACGTGGCACTAACACACACGCTGGTGCTACACACTCCTAAACAGCCTTATCGCATAACGCGATTCGCTGTTGTGGAGAAGCATCTGCTTCTTCTGATCTCTAACTACATCCATTTTGCCGAGTCTTTCTTCCCAGTCAGCCGGGGCTGATCGATGCTGACCGCTCAATGCTGTGAGACGTTCCTCTTTGTGGAGATTTGTTACGCGTGCTGCAAATTGCCTGTTGTAGCGTGCACATAAAAATTAATGTCGTATAAAAAAGGAGCACAGCAGCTGATGTTTTGTAATTAGCAAGGAGCGGGACGAGGCTCGGCTACACATCTGCGAGTGAGGCAGGATGTGCGTGACGTTCTTCCAGTGTGGGATGGATGTCCGGTCAGAATGCTAAATCACACGGGGCTTCGGAGATGGGGCCTTGGAATCAGGCCACCTTATAAGGCCACTCCTCAAACCATTCCGTACCTGTCTCAGGAGCGCCTTCAATCCCACCTGCTCCCAACCCTGAGGAGAACACGGTGCGGAATCAGCTGCTGCTCCAGGCTCCTGGTGCTTCCCTCCACAGCTCTTTGCACGTATTCATCAAGGCGGCCATTTCTGGTAAACCGGAGGACACGTACGACAAAGATGTCAGATTGAAACGTATTGAATTAAAAAGAAAATCAGCTCAGATTCAGATGGCTAAGGCAGCCTGAATTAATAAGGTAATTGCTAATTTAAGTATTAATTAGTTTATTTCACAGTGATGTACCTTTTGGCCCTCTGGTGGTGAAGATCCTCCCATGCACTCAGGCTTACAGCGGAGAAGAACACATGGGACCTTCATTATATATATATAAAAAAACATCACCACTAGTCTTGTCTCAAGCCTATTAGAGGGAGACAGGAGAGCTTTGGTGCAGTTCCGTCCTGCCTGGGACACCTTCACATTCTAAGATTTTTTTTTTTTTTTTTTACAATTCCAATTAGCAGATGTAGATCGTTAGCTCAGTGAAGTCACCCATGAAAGGAATATCTGAAATGGCAAAAAAAAAGTCAAGAGAAACAGGAGCTGGTAGCTCCGGTGACCCCGCAAATGAGTCGCGGAGAGAAGCGCAACGTGAACAAAGATCAGAAGATACGTTACCGAAGTGAGAATTGCACCCCAGCGACCTGCACCGGGAACGCGGAATCAGGCTTCCGTTACTGTCAGTGTTAATGATTAAACTCGCGTCTTGTCTGCCTTTGTGATCCTGCACCATCACGCCTGTTTATTTGTGCTGCATGCAAATAATGCCACAGGAGTGGAATCTTCCAGAGGCCTTAACTTGACTGCATGGTTTGACTGGGACCCCACCCAGCCTGTTTTGGGGACCGCATCCAGACTAGGTTGGATATCAGCAATGAAAGCCTTGAGTCACTCAATCAGAATCGTCCATCTATCCCTCTTCCATAACTGCTTATCCAATGCGGGGTCTTGGTCAGTCTGGTGCCTGTCCTAGGATGCACCAGGCAGGTGACATCCTGTACTGGATGCCAGTCTGTCACAGAACACACACTCACATATACACACATGCTTGTGCTTTCACATCACACACTAATCCAATTCAGTCTAATCAGAATCCTTGTACTGAAGGGTCTGCTGTATAATGTGGTAAAATATTACAGCATAAACTTAGCACATGTCCATGGAGGAAAAGCATGTGCTGTCGAGAGATTAATGACAGCAATAAAAGAATAAATAAATTTTCATAGGTCATCGCTGCTGTATTATAGGTCATGCTTGCTTTCATTAATCCTGTGTCTTGCAGGTTACTCAGTCCATGGAGCTCAGCTCGCCCAGGTGGGTGGGGGCTGGCACAGGGCTATGGGGAGCACAGAGGGAGGTCCCCAGATGCTGTTTTTAGTTGTGGGTAATTATTGTTATATTTTCAAATCCTTCTCCATAACGTGGTAGGCATTCATCCTACATCCAGTCAGATTTCCAATATATATCACAATTTAACAAAATGCATTTGGCACTACAATGAAATTGCACTGAACTTTTTTTTTTTATAACTCATCTAAAATGTTCAAGGGCCTTGATTTAAAGGGTGCATGTTTCTGTAAACAAAAGAAAGACAAAAAGAATCCCACATACCTTTTTTTTAAATATAATGCGTGTGCGCGGGCGCGTGTTACCGCATGTACACTGTGCGGACACGCGCAGGGCGCCCCCCGCCCTAACCTGCGTTAGGGTGCTCCGCGCGGTCTTGAGATTTCCCGTACGGCGTCCGTTCGTCACAGTGACGGGATAACATCGCCAGTAATACTGGAGAAACAAGTGGATTAGGACTTATCAGGGACAGGCAATACCCCATGATGGATGACACCCGTCATTGTGGCTGGAAAGCATTTTTCATTGCGGAGTGAAATAAAATATAGACGGGGGTTGTCACCGAGACCGCCAGTACGGGGAGGAGTGTGTTTGAGGTTGCCGTAATAAGAGTTTCCTCTTCTCCTAATGGAATTGTACCATTCCTGTCCAGACGTCTCCCCCCAGGACACAAAAAATGGGATGATGGAGATGTGTACCACACCACCGGTGACTCCTCAGGCTACCGCGCCGCCGCGTGCCGGAGCAACAAGATATTTAGTTAGTCGCGTTCCACGCGACGGCACGGATGCGCCGGGAGCGCGCGCGCGAGAGCTCCGTTCGCTTTCGGTGATGACAGCCCCTCTCCGGGAATAGTAGCGGCGGTCGCTCGCTGCCGGCGGCGCCACTGATTTCATATTAAGACGCAGTGCTTCAAAGCGGAGCGGTGTCCCGCCAGGCGAATGTAGAGATGCCCCCAGTTCTGTGTGCACGGTCGCTTATTAAGTATCTAGTTCTTAGATTAATTAGACCCCCCCTCCCGCGGACTACGGGCGCTGCCTCACAGTAGATTTGAGCGCAGGGCCCCTAATTAATGGGAGCTAGTTTAAATACTAACACTAATACTGCTCCTGCCAGCTACCCGCATAAAACTGGGCTGTCAGATTCATTAGAATGAGCAGTAGCCTATGTTACATAAAATGCAAATCTATATTTGCACTGTCGCTTTTGTGCAACAATGCTCGAGTCTCCCATTGAAAGGAACGACCCTCTTACAATAATCATGTGTAATCACACAAGATGGTCTTCTTAGGCCTTCTCGAGTTGGCCTCTTACAGCAACTTAAATCGTCTCCAAGCCTGCTGCCTATGTGAAAGGTAAACACAGACCTCCCACCCAATCCAGCACAACAGACAGCAAAATGGTTTTGTGTTGCAGTTTTGTGTCATTTTATCGCACCCTTTACAGCTATGTTGTTGCTGTTTTACTGAATCTTCCACAGATTGCGAGAATGCAGTAAGCATGCCCATGGATGACTGACTCATCTCCCAGAACACTATTAGCAATATTAATAAGAAAATCTAAATTTATTTTACAGAGAAGAGACAGGAAATCCTGTTTATGTCATGCATGTGCTCACGCTTTTTTTTTTTTGAGTGTTTTAAATCGCGTTGTGTGTTTTTGTTTTTAAACCACAGGAGGCAATTAAGTGAACAAATGAAAATATCAAAAGCAGTAACTGCTCTATCAGTGAATTTCTTTGTGTTGCCTTTTTATGACTCAGGTCGCTCTTATTCTGATGTTTTGTTTGGTAACATCATGCTTATAAGCCTGTCCATCCTGTCCCCAGAGCCTTCGCCCTCTTCTGTGGCTGTGCATAGGGACCTGAATGACCAATATGCCAGACCCTGATATCTCCATCATCTTTCAGCTCAAAGCTCAAAGGTATGGAAATGTATCTCTCGGATGTATCAATACAACACATATGTGAAAGTTTATGGGAGATGATGCCATGGAACTTACATTATTATTATTTATTATTATTAAAAGATCACGATGGTGATGATGATGGTGACAATGACAGGCTATCGCTGAGGAAGGACTTTCACAACTTTGTAATTAGTAAATCTCCTCCCGGGTACCTTGGCTGGCTTGCTCAGCCTGGCGCGCGGCGGTGTTCATCTCCCCAGCACACTCTTCACTACGTGGCACCTCAGTGCCCAGGCTGTGCGGTTCCTGCGTGCGGAGCCTACGTTCCTGCACTCGGCCGGGCAAATGCTGTTACTGTACAAAGCCAGTGCATTAATAATAATAACAATGAAAATGTAATCGGATCTGTAAAAACAATATATACTTAATGTTGGCCCAGGATTCGCGGCTAAAAGCCCACCTCATCAAACTGCAAATTAGTGCCCGCTGTAACTTTATTACGGCCCGGCTCGGCACGGCATCCCATAAATAATTTACGCGGCTGTCTGCGGGAGCGGCTGATTTAATTCTGCGCCGCGGCGCGCGCCATGCGGCATGCGATATGAAACACGGAGCCTCCTGGAGCCGTCCCCGGGCACACGGCACCGCGGCGGACGTGGTCCTCCGCCACAGAGCATCCCTCATAGAAAACGTGGCGCCATGGCAACAAAGCTGCCTGCCACATCAGTCATCCGCGGTGTTTGTGCCCGTCGGAGCGGCGGAGGGGGGGAGGGGGCGCGCGTGTGAGCGTGTGTGCCTGTGTCTGTGATGACATACAGAGGGGCAGGGTGGCGGGGCTGTCTGGACCCGCTGTTACAGAGCCAGCAGGTCGCAGAGTGCAGTTCCTGTTCCCTCCACCCCCACCCTTCGTAAATCCAAGTGAGCGAATCCTATCTTTAGGAATTGGTGAATCTGTTTTTGACCCGCAGTTTGCTGGTTTTTCTTCCCCCATATCTCCATAGCTGCCCCCCCTCCTTGTCTGTGTCTCATTGCCTGTCCTCTGTGCACCATAAAGCATCCAGTTTGTCGGGGCAGGGGGACGGGCTGTGGGGTATAGAGCATGTGCCGCCCAACCCAGCGGTAATTGAGAGGGGGAGTAAAGAAAAGCAGGCAGTGTGGGGGCAGTATGTATTTTAAATGGCTTTCCCCTCCAGCTTCGGTCCACTAGGGGTGTAGGCGCAGGGGCAAGATGAGTGATGTAACGTCACAGTAATTTTAGTGGCAATATTGTGGTCTGAGAGTGGCTTAGGAGAGTGACACCCAGGAGAGTGGTAACCCCCCCCCATCCTTCCAGCTCCACTCCCCCGGCCATGTGCCCCACCCTCTAGCTGACAGCCACCTCCGGTACAGTGTCGGTGTGCCAGGACGATAAGGCAATATTACTGGGATAAGGTTGGAATTACTTCTCCGTCATGAAAGCAGGACTTGGGGCTATGATGGAGCGTGCGTGAAGGGGGGGGGGGTGTTACCCAGAATTGCACCAATATTGGATTGTACCAGAAAGCAGGTAGTACAGCTCAGGGGGAGGGGGGTCCTTGGCCTTCACGGATGCTGAAAGAGACTCATTTGCTGCTGCTGCTTGGTTTCATTTCATCCCAGGTCTTAAAGAAGAACAGAGTAGAAGGGTCCAGCATGGGCCCCTGGGGGGGGGCTGCCTCTGACTGGGGAGGGGTGGCTGCCTCTGGTTGGGGAGGGGGGGCTGCCTCCAGCTGATGCCTCCCTCCTCCTCTTCCTCCTTCTCTTCCTCAGTGAAATTAGTGATGAATGGTACATGATGGTCCCATTCTTTCCTAGTTATCATTCTTAATACCCCAGTCCCCCCCAGTAAGCCTTGACACGTACATCCCCAGCCTCACTGTAATCCAGCCTCATTCAGAGAGTGAGCATTTGATGCTCTTCAAACATCAGGATGTAAACGGTCCCCGAGGCAGAAGTCAGCCCTGGGACAGAGGGGGAATTGAGGGGCCACCCAGTGGTCCCCTGGACCCCGGCATGCCCCCTGCCATTATTAATAAATCTGAGGCTGATATCTGAGAGGGCAGGAGTACGGTGGCCCTGAAGGTCAAAACACAGGAGTGTCCCAAAGCTACACAAATATTCTTTTCCCCAGACACAGATGGAAAGTGCAGGGGAAGCATGCAGAGTAACTGTGCACTAGCTCTCTGTGGTGCCAAGGTGCTGAAGATATCAAAGAATATTTTGTTTTCGTTGTATATGCAGTCTTAGAAGCAGCTGTGTTGTACACATATTTATTTTCATTAATATTTATATAATGTTATCATATTAACACATTCAAAGTTGCCAGGAGAACTGCTCAGAAATGTTTGGGATTTTGTAGGTTATTCAGATCACCCAGAACTGCGTGGAGAGAATTCAGAAAATATCCAGAACAATTTTTTATTCAAAAAAATCAGGCTTGAATAGAGCATCTGTTCAGCATTCAGAATATCACCAGTGTATAATTCATCTGTAGAATAATTTCGGAGACTTTTACCCAAAGATACAATTTTCTGACAATATAAACACTCATCTCAATCTGCCACACTGTTATTTACTAAATTTGCCGAGAATGGCATTTTGTGTCTCCTCAGCTGTTGTCAACACCCAGAATAAACCCCCCCAGAATGGATACATTCAAAATCCGGCAGCTAATTATTACAAACAGCATTTGAGACATTATGCTGGAATGCAGTAATTTTTGCTAAAAATAGTCCCACCCGGAGGGTTGCCGCTCTTTCTGACGCCTCGGTGTGGCTTTGGGGAAGCCAGGAAGACCCGCCTTTTTCCGCCTCTCCTTGGGAAGTGTTAGCTTTCCTCTTTACAGTTGGAAATGCCTGCCGCTAATTTTGTCTTGTATTCCAAAACTGTGAAAGAAAGCAAAACATCTTAAGCCAAGACACTCTAATAACTGTTACATAATGGCACATAAACACATATAAATAATAATTGGCCTGCAATCCTGTCCCGCATAAGTGTTTGATGGATCTGTGGATGGATGGAACGTCATCTGCAGCAACGCTGTGACCCTGTTCCTGGCTTTGCGGGTGTAGATCTGCAATGCGCTTCCCTGCGTCGGAGTGGTTCTCCCCTGAGTACTCAGTGAGAATCGGTAACTCGGTATCGATCATAGCGTATGATTGTGTGCTCTGTGACGGACTGGCGTCTCGTCCTGGGTGAGACATCCCCGTGATTCCCGGGATCGCCTCCAGACTTGACGTGACACTTGGCGGATAAGAGGTTATGGAAGATGGATACATTGTATTTGCAGAATTAGAATTGCGTTTACAGTGTATATGTGGTCATTAAGTAGTTTGACAGTGTTACCACCCACTACACACCCACTATGTCTGTTGTATCAAGCAGTGTAGTGAGGAATGGGACCCATGGCCCCAGGGGACACTCATGGGGGGGGGGGGGGGGGGTTCATTGCTGGGTAGGATCAGCCATGTGCAGGGAGGGGCAGGATTAACTGAACATCATGCATCATGTGACCTCAAAGACCCCAGTCACCCACTCCCAATGCCCAGGAGGTGGGCCATTGGGGG
>JAODJU010000095.1:8762512-8773773 GCA_026776725.1 Gnathonemus echidnorhynchus
AAAGGGCAAGGGTGATAATATTCTCCCCTTTCTTTTCTCTGTCCACTTCCTGTTGGAAAGGGGGCATTATGGGGAGGCACAGCCACTTGGTGGGGTGGGGGGGGGGGGTATACAAAAGAGAAGAGAAATTAGAGCAATGCAAAGGATGTTCTATGCCCCTCCTCGTACACACAAGGACAGAAAAATGCTGCGTGCTAAACCACACAACCGTACAACACATGGCCGTGAACAGAACAAATGGTGCGGGCTGTAACTTACAGTTAGGTTTTGGGTGGAGGTTATGGCCTTGGACTGGATGTAAGGGTGCCACTAGAGATTTTGGGCCTCCTCAAAGTATTTCATATTGGGCCCCCAACCCAGACCAATCCAATTGTGCTCAAAAATTTTCAAAGCCCCTGTCTCTTAGGGGCCCCTGGAATCGTCCTAATTCCCCCCAACCCACACACACTTTATAGTAGAGTCTATATCCAGTAAAGGTTTGAATGGAGGTTCTTCCTCCAGAGAACCAGGACTGGAACCCATGTGCCAGTGGGCAGGGGGAGGGACTGAGCCTGCGCACGTGGCGTGTGGGTGCATCCTGGCCAGAGCGTGGATGGCTGGCGAGCCGCACCAAGGGCGTGCGAGGCCCTCACGATGAAAGCCCGCCCACGTGCGCACGAGGCCGTGAGCTGAAGAGCGGTCACACGGACGGAGAGCTCGCGCACACACGGCACTCTAATACCCTTAAGCTCAGCGGGGAGTGTGGCGTGGTGCTTCACACCCGCGCTGTTTATCCTCGCTCTCCTGGAGGCGCTGCAATACATCCTGCTAATTGGATTTGCCCGGCAGTAATGCACTGCTGGGCTTTGCACAAACTAACTAATAAATTGTGCGCAGGAATTAGGCATGTCAAATGCTGGGGGGGGGGGAGGGGGGAGAGATTAAAAGAGATTATATTAGCATTAAGTAAGTTCAGCCCCCTTGATGTTAATAAAGGGTTCTCACCTTTCTTTTCTTTCATTTTCATTCTTTCGTGTAGCATGCACCCCCTCGGAATATGACGGCTTACCCGTAGAGGACGGTGAATCATAAGGCGAAATTAGGAACATGGGCGATAATGAAATGATTGCCATTAAAAACAACAACTGTGACAATGAAGCTTCCTGTGATGATGGCAATAATTACCGCGGTGACCTAAATTTATGCTCACAGTTGGCATTATAATTACATCATTTATTTGCTATTTGTTATTTTTAGGCAATTTATTCAGGTTTGTTTACCTTATCTTGCTTGCAGGCTTGGAGGTCATTAACTTGTCAAATATATTTATTTTGGGTTTTTTTCCCCTCTCTCTTTTCTGGCTTTAGATGAAAACCTGGAGCAGCGCTGATGATGGTGTTGGGCACCCACTGAGCCCCGCGCCTCGCTTGGGCCGGGCCGGATCCCATCCTGCGCCGTGTGTGCTGCCTAAAATGGATCTGCCGTAACCCCCGCCGGCGTGCGAGGGCTCGGCCTAATAAGCGCGTGAGAGCTTCTCATCCCTAAGAAACAAACATGCTGCGAGGCCCAGCTGGAGCTGCAAGGAGCCGAATTTGTGACTGGGAGTTTTCCATGTCCAGTGGCAGTGGATGAGTAACACATACTGGAGCCGTGTTTTAGTATCTAGCGGCATTCTGGGTAATTTTAGTAGTTCATATTAAGTGAGATGTTTTCTTTTCTTGTGGGAATGTTGGCTCACTGCATAGCACTGCTGCCTTCCCCTGCAGCGTTGGAGGTTCAAATCCAACATCTGTTCTATGGCTATAGAGTTCACGTGTTCTCCGCTTGTCGTGTGCCTTTTCTTCTATGGTCCATGCTAACTGGCGTCCCGAAATTGCCCTTAGGGCAGGGGTGGGGAACCTGTTCCATGGAGAGCCGGTGCGGGTTTTTGGGGTGAGCTTTTAATCAGCCAATAACTAGGGGTCCCTAGGATTGGAGTTCAGAAACCCTGTTATATTATTGGCTGATTGAGAAGTCATCCCAAAAACCCGCACCGGCCCTCCATGGATCAGGCTCCCCACCCCTGCTATAGGGTATGATTATGTCTATGTGTGAAGCTTGTGACTGATTGGTGTCCTGTTCAGGCTGTATTCCAGCTCTGTGTCCTCTGTTGCCTGGGATAGGCTCCAGTCTGACCCCCTCTACAAAATTTGGAAAAGCAGTTCGAAGACAGATAGACGTTAGTGATTTTGTGGTTTGAGGGAGTGATCCTAGCCAATCTCTTTTCCTCTGCGATGTAATGGCGCTTACATCTGCACTGTGTTAAGAGATGCCTAACAGCTTCTGACCCCAAAGCTCAGGTGACCTGCTTCTGCAACTCTGGAAAAAATTAAGAGACCACATCAAAATTTTCAGTTTCATCATTTCTCAGTTTATGGTTAGTCGCCTGTGTAAAATATATGTTGTTTTACAAACTCCAGCCTGCCTCTTCCCTGCTTCTCATTAATGAAGGGCTTCTTCCTTGCTTTATCGGTCTTCAGTCCTGCTTGCTAGGAGCCTGTTATGAATTGTCCTTGTAGTGCACTTCACACCACATAGTTTCCCATTCTTTTTGAAGGTCACCTGTGGTCATCTTCCAATTTATGAGACGCTGCAGATAAGTTGACGGTCAACTATGCTATTAGGAAGTTGCTTTCGCCCTTTTGCCTGGCGGGTTTCTCCTTGTTCACCAGTGACTCCTGCCTCACTTTGTTCTTGTGTACTACTGTCTTAGAAACTTCAAGCCTGTAGACAGTCTGCAGTGTAGGCTTCTGCCAGCAGAACCAGGATTAAATCAGATTGGATTTAAAAATGCAGATTTTTTTTAAAAAAATCATAGAGTGGTCTCTTGATTTTTTCCAGAGCTGTATCTGCTTTGGCCCTCAGGTGAGCTTTGGCCCTGTGAGCTTGGCCCCAGCTCCTATAAAAGCTCTCTCAGATGCCAGCTCTCTTAGTAGTAGTAGGCAGACCAGTGTGGTGGACATGGAGTCCAACTTCAGACTTGCAGAAAGCCTGCTGTTTTCTTGTAGGCATTGGGGGGGGTCATGTCAATAGCCGCAAAGGTCCCCCCAAGCCTGCAGGACCATATGGGGTGTGTCTGAGGAACCCCCACAGATAATCGCCCCCTGATTCAAAAGAGATCTGAAGTCAACCGTCCCCAAGCATTTACATGGTATTTGACGAGGTCCCTGAATGGGACCCCCCCCCTTCCTTTCTCCCTCCCCCGATAATATCATTTTTTACATTCAGCTCTAACCTTTTTTTACACTCCGTGGCTGACCTTTTCCTCCCTGTTTCGTCTCTGCTCTCCTTGACCTTTTCCAGTTCCTTTAGCCGCTTTGTCCCTTCATTCAGCCCCGAGGTAATATCCCAGTGTGCCGGCTAGGTGATTTATTTACTGTGACTCCCCCCCCTTTTCCCACACAGTCTTGTGTCTTTCTCCTGGTTGCCACATTTGCAAAAAGCTCTTCGCTGGTCAGACTCCTTGCCACCCCTCCCCCCAATTAATCAGAGGACAACGAGGGTTGTCAGAAGGCGGAACCATGGAATGTGATTGGAGCCAGGAGAGGCGGGGCTATGTGGGTGTGATTGGAGCTGTGAGGGGGCGGGGCTATGTGGGTGTGGGTAGGGCTGTGAGGGGGCGGGGCTATGTGGGTGTGACTGGAGTGTTGAGGTAGTGGGGACTGGACCAGTTCTCCCCAGTCAGTCTGGTGTTACAATGATATTCTTGTACAGAAGATGCATCATTGGACCCCTTCACACTTGCAGGTGACACAGCAACTGATTGACAAGCTAATATGACAGATTTTTAATTAGGCGTATTTAATTTCCACATTAACTGAATGTTCGCTTTTCACAAGTCTGGGTTGCATTATTTTTGTAGTGGGATCAAGAGAAAGACTGGATGAACGAGGTCTTTTCTCAAGTCAGGAACTCCCTGAGCTGTGTGCTTAGTTGAGTTTTATACTAGCCAGACTAGGCAAATATACTACTATAACTGAGAATAACAGTGCTATATTGATCGTAATTTTCACTGAATTCAATGTGACTGATGCTTGAAGTGAGCAGCAGTAGTTTGCTGGTAATATCATTTGCGAAAGAAAGCTGCTTGACAGAGTTGATCATTGATCCGCGCTTTCACCGAAACGCTATTTCATGCATTGATACACAGTGACTGTCGGTGTGAAGCTAGTGCCCCACAGCAGGCCCGGTTCCTGCTTTGAAATGGTGTGTGGGTCATGGATTATATAAAGGGGGGGGGGGCGCGTTTCAGTTTCCAAAGGAATGTGGTTGCCGCTGCTCTCCTTCTCAGATCCCATGGAAATCAGCCTTTATATGAGCTTTTTATAGCACCTCAAAGATGGGAAGATCACTCTGAGTCCCCGCAAAGAGCTTTGGCACTGGGCTCCTTTTAACAATAGTGGCCAAGGGGTGTTAAAGCTCAGAAAATCTGCTGAAATTTCGAGAGCCAGAAGCCCGCCCCCCCCACTGCTGGCCATGCTGATGAGTGGGTGGGCCGGGACCACCTCCCCCCCCCCCCCCCCCTTGTGTTGTGGCTGCCCAACAGTAACAAGTGACTGTTCTTACTACGATGCAAAAAATGGTCTGTCTGCTAGCCGCAGGATTTAGCGCATGACATAAATAAGCTGAGATACTCAGTCAGATGGGCAGAGTCTGTCCGCTCTTCCTCTGAAGGGGAAACATACTGATAAATAGACAGGAGGAAAATTAAATTCTGCATATTAACTGCTACGGCTGACATGTTTCCTGCTTTTCTGGCGTGCCATTATTTTAGAAGATTCACCACCGCATCTTGCATTTTGTCTCCTCAGAGGCTTTAAATGCCCCCCCCCCCCCCCCCAGAGCAGTGGCTGCATCACTGGACCTGGTTATGCAGCCCTGCATGGAGGAACCAGAGGCTGGCGTTGTTAGGAGATGACCACTGTTCCCAGAAAGACCTGGGGGGGGGGGGTAGGCAGGATGCCCTGATGCTGTGTTTGCCTCGGATATTCCATTTCCTGAAATTAATGAAGAGCTGTGACCCCCTCACTCCCAGAATGCTGTGGGAAGCCTATTTAAGACCCAGTGTTTGGACAGAAAGAGCATTTGAAGTCTCTTGGAAACACATCCACATGTTTTTTTTTTCAAAAGCAGTGCATGATCAAGATTCAGTTTCACCCTTGAGATGGGATAGTGAGTAGAGCATGGGGACTGGGCAGCCAATGGAGGATTTGTGAGGGAAAGGGCCTTTTCACAGAGAATGGGGGTCAGGTAGGGGCAGGACTGGCACAACACAACCATTAAGCCTGACACACAAAGGCACTATCTGGCAAAACGAGAGAGGAAAAAAAGGAAATTAAAATGGTGATCTTGGTGACCTTAGTGAGGTGTGTAGGCTAGCCGGGTTCACAAGGAAGGAATAAAAGATCATAGCAGTTTATAAGATATATCAGGACAGAGGCAGGTGAATTTATATATCACTGGTAACAGTGGAGACTTGGCACCCCCCCCCCCCCAAAGGAAAAGGTACCACCCCCAGCCGCCACACAACCTGCGAACCCACACCCTTCCAAAATGAAACGACTCACCCTTTTAATTCCCGCCCATTTACCTACACCTGCTGTTGATGGAGCAGCCATCTGTTCCAAGCGCGTTTGCATCATAAAAGCTGCCAGGAAGCCCGAGAAGGAGTGAGATGTCAGGGTGGCCCGGTCCTCTTCGGAGGCACACCGTGAGCCAGGGACCGAATGCCATGTTGACGTTCGACTGACGTTACTATGGCAGCCCCTGGAAATCGGTTTTGACCAAATGCTCATTTCAGTGCTGTTACTGTCGGCACTGATCGTGCTTTTTTTTTCATCTACAGTCATTATGATTTAAAAAAATTGAATGTATCGATTTCGTGAGAAAAGTAATAGAGACATACACAAAAGGTAAAAAGGCCAAGATTCTACAAATATATGATTGCTAAAGGTGTTTGCTGTTGTATCCTTAAGACGGGTACCTGCTGTTGTATCCTTAAGACGGGTACCTGCTGTTGTATCCTTAAGACGGGTACCTGCTGTTGTATCCTTAAGACGGGTACCTGCTGTTGTACTCTCCCCAATAACAAACTAATTACTTATATGCATAATACATATAACTGGAGATATAACTTTGAACATTAGCGACGCTCAGCAACTACATTAGCATGAGCAGATTTTTCGGTCAAGAGTTTTCGTATCGCTGTAGTGTGGAATTTCTTCCAGTAAAGTTATTACTCTGCATACTCCACAGCTGTACAGAGAGCATCTCAACAACCTGCTGTATTCGGTGAGGTTCTTCATGGAAACAGTCGTACAGGATCTGGAAGTCTGTATCCTGATGGGAGAACCAGAAGCCTGTGCACCAGTATCGGGCCACCTTCCCAAACGGAAGCATTCGCACAAAATGCCTGACAACCAGAAACAGTGTTTGTTTCGTCTGCATTTTATCACTCCGGATCACACGCAGTCGTTTGTTTTTTCTTTCAATGGCAGACGTGTATCTGTGGGGCATTTACGAGCTCTCGGTCTTTAAAGCATCTTCAAGCGTGGTTGTGCCCAGAGGCTCGCTCTGCCTGTCGAACCCGCCCGAAGACAGCCGTCTGGAGCGCGCGCTCTTCCCGGCGGGGGATTAAATGCTTTTGCGCATCATGCAGAGATAAACAGATGGAGGAACACAAATCCAAACCTCTAACCCAATCAGTAGCCCCAGGAAGAAGTGTCACGCAGACTGGCGGCCATGACCAGGGAGGCTAAACCCTCCAGACCGAGGACGTCGTCTACATAGACAGATACATAATGAGCCCTGGTCGGCATCCACTCCTGACATGAAAGCAGAGGTTGCAGAAGTGTGTTTGGATAGCAGGCGCCCTTGGGAGACAGCGATGTGTGCTAGCCTGTCCTTGAGGGGCCCTTTGAGCCCGGCTCTCTCCCCATCCGCTGTTTGCTTTCGCTGCTCTGTCCGTGTATGTTTGCAAGTGTTTCCTCCGAGATTGAGCTCCTTAGCTAAACGTTTTTCGCCACCTTAGTGACATAAGGGCTTGGGGGATTGGGGGAGTGTGAAATGAAGCCTGTTTAGTTTTGTATCATTACTGCCCTCTCCCCTCAATCCTCCTGAGTGCAATAGCATTAACCCGCCCCCCCCCCCCCCCCCCAACTGGCCAGCGAAACAGTACGAGGGGAGGCACTATTTTTATTGTCTCCATTGATCGGTGGTCTGCACACAGAAGGGGATCAATATCTGGAATAAAACAGAGTATCTCTCTTTCTCACTGCCTCTGCCCCCTCGCCAGTTTTAGCCGAACCTTATCTCCCAGCCATGTCCTACAGCTTCTATCAGGTTTCCAGACAAGGGGAGGTGTGAGGTTCACAGAGGAGCCAGGTACCTGTGAGCCCTCATAAGCACACTTCAAAGGGAATAGTTTTATAAAGATGGCAGGTTTGCTGTAAGTAATGTAGACTGAAGGCTAACACCACCCCAGCCCCCACCCTCGCACCCTCTCTCCAACCCCCCCCAACCTGTCTGCCTCGCTCCCTCTGTGCCACAGTATATCTACATATCTGTTGTAATTGACATTTTCCATTTGGCAGGCTCTATATCTCTTGCCTGCTGTCGCCTAGGAAACGACCGCCTCGCGCCGGTGAGCCATCACTGCCCCGTGGGCTGCCTGTCTGCTCGCCCCCCCCCCCAAACCTGACGGGGGATGGGGTGGCCAGCCTTCCCGAAGAACATTTAATAAACCATTAACCATAATATTAGCAATATTAAATAACAACAAATTCAATTTCAGTCATTAATTACAAATTTATGACCCCGGGAGGCAATCTCGGAGAGGAAAGACGACTCGGATGATGAGCGGATAGCTGTGTTGTAAATTTTCTTTAATTGATTCATTTAAGGCGTAATTGTAACGTGTTAACTGTTTAACTAAAAGATGACTGAATAAGTTGTCAACAACTAGGGTTGCCATGACCCTCAAACGAACAAAAAAACCTTCAAGTCCCATATTTTTCTTTTTTAGTTTATCAGGCTATGTGCTGCTACCTGTTTCTACACCGACTTGGTTATAAACTGCTTCCTTTTTGTTCTCTGGGAAAAATCGGTGGAATCTCTGAGCTCAGTTTGATTCCACTAATTCCAATAAAAAGCAATTAAATTCAGCAGAGTAGCTCTGCTTCCTAAGCAAACAGGGCCAGGTCCCCAATCTATATTTAATGTAGATACTGATGATGATTAATGCCTTCAGCTAAAGACAGAATGGGAATAGTCCCCCTTTAGTCACTGCAAGTTAGAAGCACCTCCCCTTTAGTCGTGCAGATACTGTTAATGAGGCCAATCAGTGGAATCCATCATGTTTCACGCCGTCTAAGTAGTTTTCAAACTAATTTCTCAATTACCACGGAATTAACTCTCGACTCGAATGTCATTTTTCCACAAAGAAGCAAATGAGATTGGAGTCTGACTCAAAGAGATAGCCGGTGACTCCTTCCTTCCCTCGTTTATTAATATGCTGCCACATACAGCTGGCAATCGGCACGGCTGTTACTGAGGCCGCGATCGCTTGCTACCGTGACGCAGGTTGCGCGGAAAGTCTGCTCTTTTTTTTTTCTCTTCTTCATCAACCCACCTCACACCGCGTTCTGCAAAAATAACTCCATCACTAGGTTTGGCCGGAATGGGTCTCCTAACCACTTTAATGACACGCCGACTGTCTTCATAGACACAGAAAGGTACAGAGAAAGTCATATGCAGAGTTTTTTTAGTGTTTTTTCTACGTGGCGTTTTCAGGGAATTTAACTACACTACTTCCGTTCCAGGCACACATTACGACTGATAGTCGGCTTTGAAGGCTCTTGGCCTGACCTGACTAGGGACAGGCTTGTCATAGCGCTATTTCTCAGGTGCCATTCCGCTCTACATACTGACCTTAGAGTGAAGGTCCTTTCTCATTGTGTCAGTTCCAATGCGGGATACTAATCTTCTTGTCACCGGTTCAGGGCCTTGACTTGTGTGGCAGAGCTTGCTATTGTCCTGTTCAGGGATTCCTCTCCACCAGATCGACACATGACTAATTATAACCGTGTCCTTGTACTTCTGTGAGAGTGTTATAATTTGTGTAAGAATGATGTACCCTGATCTGAAAACTCCAGGCTTGGATCCAAGGCTCCTGTTGCGTGTTGTAGGTGATGAGGGCTGGGCCTCCTTGGCACTTCCAGAGTGCGCCACGCTGGATGGTGCCATCTGGAGACACCTGTCACCCGTCATGTGGCAGCCTCATCTGTTCGGCTCGGGTGTGACTAAGGGGGGGTTTGGCTGTCAGCTTTGGGACTGCGGGAGATAGACTCAGGGCCTGTGTCAGCAAGGTCCTCAAGGGAACCATCGGGCAGAAGATCACTTTGTGGAAGCCTTTGTGGTTCGAGTCTCCACCAGGGTTCCACGTGTGTGGAGTTTGCATGTTCTCCCCACGTCGTCGTGGGGTTTCCTCCAGGTACTCTGGTTTCCCTCCACAGTCCAAAAACACGCTGAGGCTGATTGGAGTTGTCAGATTGCCTCTAGGTGTGCGCGTGTGAGTGAATGGTGTGTGAATGGTGTGTGAATGGTGTGTGAGTGTGAGCTGTGATGTGTTGGCACCCCATCCTGGGTTGTTCCCTGCCTTCTTCCCATATGCTCCAGCACCCCATGACCCTGAATAGGACAAGTGCTTTCAGAAAATGCATGGATGTTCAAATGAACATCAACACAGAACACTGTGGCTCAGTGATAGCACATTGCTTTAACTGGATATTATTATAACCCCATATCCCCATTTATGATACCAACATGTGTACTGCTGCGTAGATATACATTTTTTTTCTATTGGTTTAGATTGGATGAACTTTCTTGATCCCAGAGTAATTGACTCAGATGCCACTCAAATCCACAGCTCCACAGGCTGATGCCTTATCTGTCAGGCCCCTGGGTCACCATGTGCATGTATGTTTAGCCAGCAGAGGTGCCTGAAGAGAATTCTGGACCTCAGCTGGAAGGCAGAAGAGCATAAGCGCCGGTATGCTTGAGGATGCAAACCTGTCTACCTTCACCGCCACCGTCGCACATCGGATCAGAAGGGCTAGCCACATTCTACGAAAGTCTGACTTCCACCTGCCAAAATAGGTCCCGTAGTCCCAGCTTCGACAGGACGCCGTGTCCTGGGAGGTCAAAAGAAGAGATATAAGAATAAAATCAAGACCCACCTATTTACCTTAACACCTGGGAGCAGAGAGCTGGAGCAAGTTCAGGCATGAGGTGTGGTGGGCTACAAGTGCTCAGGAAATCATTCCTCAAGCCACGCATCACATACTGTGTCCCCACTGCCACCAGGATTGGATTCAATGCACAGCTGAGGACCCACAAGCAACCAGTAGCCGTACTTGACCCCAAGTGACCTCTGGTGATGAGTGTTTTATTTAGGTGAACTCTATTGATCCCTGAGAGAAATTCTTGAAAAGCAATCAACCCAGATGGGACTCGAACCCACAATACCCAGCTCCGGAGGCTGATGCCTTATCCATTAGGCCACTGGGGCATGACATGTATGGGGCTTTATTACACATAAATATATTGTTCCAGTGTTTCTAGCACTTTTGCACTGTTTTGCACTCTTGGATTAGATGCCAAACTTCCATCTTCTTGTCTGAATATTTATACTCTGTGCATTGACAATAAAGTTGGATCTAATCTAATCTAAATGCTGGACAGAGGCTGAATAGCATCACACTGTGCTAGAGGAGTTAGAATAAAGGTCTTCCTGGGCTGGGATTCGGCGTTTCGGCACCGGTATAATCCTGGGTCTTAACTGAGCCAACATGCGGCGGGGTCCTGAAGGACTAACCGTGCTTCTCAACAAAAAGGCCCCAGTTTTCGGCGCTCCTGACGTGTCATCACAAATGGGGTGGGTTGTATTTGCAGAGGAACAGAGATGTGTGGCTGGTGTGCCGGCCCCCCCGCAGTGAGACGGGGCCCGAGATCGTGCAGGTCGTCTTGGGAAGTTGCCAGAAAAGAAGAGCTACAGCTGGATATTTCGGCTTTGCGGAGAAGGAGACAGGTTCGTTGTCATTAGTAGCTCGTCCCGTTTGCTGTGGCATCTAAACTTGACAAGCTTTAAAAATGATAGAACACCAGCCCGGAGGTGTGAGTTCCAACTTTCCCTGCTCCTCTACTTTCCAGTTCACCTCCATTCAGAAAACCTGCCCCCCCCCCCC
>JAODJU010000095.1:8780027-8793345 GCA_026776725.1 Gnathonemus echidnorhynchus
GGGAGAGAGAGGGAGGGAGAGAGACGCGCACACACACACACGAGCAAACTGCAGGCGCTGCCAGATTTCGGGACGGGGATTTCAGGCAGGCCCCCTCTGACCTTGGCTGGCAGCATCATCCTGTGTCATGACCTGGGGGGGGCGGGGGGTCCTCCCCCCCTCGCCTCCTCCTGACGTGATTCCGTTTCTCCCCCACATAGATACAGCATCTGTACGGTCTAAGTCACACTCTACACCCTGATCCGAATGGAAGCTTCTGGACCAGCAGTGTAACATCTGACGATGACAGTGGGGACTCTCCGTGTTCCAATTAAAGAATGATGAAATTCCCACGAATGTGAGGGACTCTGCTCCTCCTCCTGACATTAAGAGCTCTGGCTTGGGCCGTGGCGGCAGTGTGCCCGTCTCCCGTGTAGGGTGAGCGGCTGTCACGTCACGCCAGGGTGCTCGACAGCAGCTCAGTAACACCACTTCCTTGTAAGGCTCTCGCTGCTCTTTTTAACAGCCCCTCTTCAAGCCTGGCTGCCTCCACACCTACCCCTCCTAGCTTACAGCTGCTGTAGTGAGGCAGCCAGACTCTCTCATCGGCCCATTGTAAAGGGGGGGGGGTGTCTGGAAGATCGATGCCGGGTCGGTGAGGAAGGTGAGGAATAGTGAACTCAGTGCAGGGGGTTCGTGGCACCACACCAGAATATTTGACAAGGTCTGGGGGATTGGAAGCGGGCCGTGGTCCCTTGTTGCACCCCGTGGAGGTCTCTGTGTAGCCCAGGGTGTCAGTATCTGGGAGTCCCCCTGGGAAGAATTTTCCGGAAGTTAGCGTCTCTGCCTGGCATACTGCAGGCGAATCAGTGCTAAGGGGAGGCAGACGCACAGAACATACCTGAGCTCTGCGGTAGCATCTGTGCATTTAATGCGTGGCGAGTGGCTGCATGTGTGCGTGCGTGCGAGACATGCCCCCATTCCAGACCCCCTCTCCCTGTGGTCCTGAAACACATTACAGTCAGTTTGATTACATTGCAGATTAAAACAGTGGCCGAGAGCCTATCTCCAGAAGTGAATTATGCACCCCTAGTACCCCCATCCAGCGTCAGGAGGGGGGCAGGCTGCATTCCCACTGTTCGTGCGACCTTGGGGGTCACATAGGGAAAGCTGCATTAATCAACGTGTCGTGGGGGCGTGCGGAGAAGGAGCAGCGGTCCTAAACACGGCCCTGGCCCGGACGCCAATCCTCCCCGGGCCTCCGTCCTCCCCTCTCCCCCGGTCTCAGCACCGCCACTGAATTAACTCGCACCCGCCTCCGACTAATATCCTCCAAAATATCACTTGTCGCCCCCGGCTACGCAGCTTTCATTTACTGGGATCGCGAGAGAAAGGAAAAAAAAAAAAAAAAATCACTGGCTCTGGGATTTTCTCCGCTCCTGTAGCCTCTACTGCACGCAAGTGCGCGTGTGTGTGTGTGTGTGTGTGTCTACACCAACCCGGTTGTTTGCCAGCACGCTGCGGCCCTGGGGCCACAAATTGTCTCAATGCGTTACTGTTCCTTTTGATTATCTGTGTCCTCTAGATCCCAGGCTGTTGTCTCTTTTTGCAGCACAGCAGACTGAAAATCGTCGCCCCACTTGGGAGGCTCTGCCTACCTGGACTTAGGACAGCCCGCAGCTTCCCTAACCCTACCGGCACCCCCATCTCAGGCCCCCAAAGGCCTAATAGGTTCTGGGTGTTTCCTTCAGGTGGCACTTTGTGCCGCGAACACGTCCGTCTCCGTAAATGTCCAATGGCTGTGAGCTCTCTGTGGCTCTTCTGGCATCCGCCGCGTGGTTAAACGCCGGGAAAAACTGCATCGCCCGATTCTATGCGGACGCGGTCTCTTCCGAAATCGCCGCATTGATCCTACCCTACTGGGAGGCCACTGGGTGGGGCAGGAGGGCTGATTCGCCTGGGCTATAACCCGTGGAAACAGCACGGCTCTGATGAGAGTATCGATTGCTGGGGGATCAACCGAAGGCCAAGATATGCTGTTACTGCCCACGCTGGCAGCCCATTGGCCACTTATCCAGATAGTCTGCTTATTCCGAATCACAATTAAGTGATATGCAAAGACCGAAATGCTTCCAGATTAATATAGAAGCCCCACGTCTCCGAATGACAGTGGACATTTGCGGTGTGAAGGCACTTTGATGCTCATTTGCCTGTTCCCTGGGAAAGCCCCCGTTTGCCTTATTTCTGGATCGGCTTCGAACAGGAGTACAGGGCTAAGGTTTTGTTAAAACTGTCCGCCTACCTTGGCAGCCAGCCACAGCAGGTTGCCCCCCTCTGGGCCGCCTCTCCTTTGTTCTCCGTCGTTCTCGGAGGCTGACGGGCTTGGAGTGACGCTTGGCCTGATTAATTATTCATTCGCCGCTATGGCGACGATCAGTTTAAGTCTGATTGTGTGAGGAGGGGCATTTACTAGTCAGTTACCAAAACACACATAAAAATACAGGCAACTATAATCTTATGTTCATTGTGTAACTTAAGGTGAAGGGGATACATGGTTTTAAATGCAGCTCAGTTCAAATTAGTGGCTCCATATTTAAAATAGTGGCTCTATAATTATTTAATGTTTAAATAACAGACATCAAGGACAATGAGATATTAAAGCAAGCATCGTGCTATTATTCTCTACGGGTGGAGGATAAAAGGAGGACAGTCTGTTATAGGAATTCAGAGCCGATTAAGTCATTCGTATCACTTAAAAATGCCGTGAGCTGGGGAGTAAGGTTCCGGAATGCTCTCTGCGGAATCACGCCCGGAGCAAACAGCATGAACGAACCTGCAGCATGAAAAGGAGAGCTTTGCGAAGTTGGGGAGTAAATCTGACGGCGCTGCCTTGTCACACGCCTCGTCGACGACTCACACTGTTTCTATGACGACCTCCTTGTTGCGCATCTGAAGAAGGACTGGTGAGAGCATCCCTGGTGCTGGGTTCCTCGTCCCTGAAAGTCTAATTGCCACCTTAGGGAAAGGGTGGAATATATATTTGCACATCATGTTTTGGATGTAAGAAATGCCTCTCTGGTTTCTGTAGTCTCTTCAACCAGATGAATGCAGCTTTTGAACCATTTTTAACTCTTCCTAGATCACAGCAGCCTCTACCTACCCCTCACTTTACTGTGCTAATTTACAAACCCTACAAAAGATGGCGTGTCTCACACCTGGCAGCTGAATATTCCATCTGGTTGCTGCTGGGCTGCTGTTCCCTAAGACCGGGGTCCAGTTTCACCCCGTGACCCATCATTTTATGGCCAATTCCACATGCTCTGCTGATCCTCAGAATTGCTGAATTTCAACCAGTTTGTGAAGGAACGTATTCTGACCTTGATGAATATGCATGTCTGAAATTAACCCTATAGCAACCTTCCCATTAGTGTTGTTTGTAGGGCACCTGTGAGTCTCCGCATCTTCTTCTCCACTGAGAAATGCCAGGGGAAGGTTGGTCCCTTTATAATCCACCCATAACTATGCTTTTTGTGGCGTAGTAAATTTTGTTGATATTTGATTGTGTCAACAGAGCAGAGAAGATGCCACCTAAAGTCTTCTGAAATACAGCTTAAATCCCATCTAAGCCTTATTTGCTTGCCTTCCAAAGTACTCGTCCCCCAGGCTTCATAGTTGCTTATTCACAACTGAAGCAAAACCTGTTTCACACACTTTCTTCCATTAAATCGATCGATGCAGCTCCTGGCCATCATCAGGCTTGTGTAATTCCAGAAGGTTTTGTGCTCTGCAGCATGTAGAGGAGTACATTTTCACTCTTGAGTAAATTATGTCTAAACCCCCTCCAACTTGGACCCTGGGCCAGCACAATTAAATAATGTATTCTCTGTTCCAATTTCTGTGTCATGTGGAGACGCAAACGAAACACGATTACCTTGTGTATCGTTATTCCGGACATGTATTTGTATTCTTGAATTATATTTTTCATCTGTTTCCATGATGGTAAAATTTACAGCATCATTCTGGAATGTTCCAAAACAGTGTAGTATGCGCCACGTATTGCACCTCTGTGTGTGTCTGTGTGTGGATTAGGTTTATATTACATTATGGGGACCACATGTTCCTCACAGTGTGAGAAAAACCTGTTATTTTGACGTTGTACGGACCATTTTTCAAGTCCACACAAAGATCTGTGAAAGCAACCAAATAACTAAAAATGCCAAAAGTCTCATTTGGTCACTTATGGTTATGGTTAGGGCTGCATAGGGGTTAAGGTCATTATGTTGGGATTAGAGTTTTCCCCATAGAAATGTATGGAGAGTCCCCACAAAGATATAATTACAAACCTCTGTGTGTGTGTGTGTGTGTGTGTGTGTGTGTGAGAGAGAGAGAGAGAGAGAAAGAGAGAGAGAGAGAGAGAGAGAGAGAGAGAGAAAGAGCAAGTGCAGCCAGCAAACACATGAACCGTTCCCCGCCAGATCCCAGGGGAGGCTTGAAATGAGAAACATATGCGGAAGCAGGCGTGATTAAATGGGAAGTAAAACAGGAGGCAGACCGGTGCTGAGTCTATCCAGGCAGGTCCGAGTGAGCGGCTGCCAGTCCGGTGCCTGGGTTTCCTCTTATCTGAATGTCAGCCCCAGCCTCCCAACGCCTCTGCTCCGCCGCCGCTGACCTCAAAAAAGCAATTAAGGGAACCGGTGCATTAAAAAAGCAGCATGTGAGAAACGAGGGGCCAAGGCCGAGCCCGGAGAGAGGCGTCGCCGTGGCCTTTCCTCCCGTCCTTCCATCTCTCGGGTCCACTGCGCGCAGTGAGCCGCCGTCGGCCGTCGGTGCAGCTGTCTGCAGGGGCTCTCCCTCACCCACCCTCCATGGTTCTGCTTTTATATTAAAGAAAAAATACAGTGGCATCCTCACAATGCTAGTTTAGGTCGGAACCCCGCCACGCTGCCTCTACCGCTTCCGGCACAAGACCCACAGCTCCACTCGGCCCAGATGTTGGTTTGTCGCCCATTAGGCTGGTCACCGACACTCACAACGTATGACCTATGACCAGTGTTATGACTGGCTCATCTGTGTGGCTCAACTGTGAGATAGATAGATAGATAGATAGATAGATAGATAGATAGATAGATAGATAGATTGATTGATTGATTGATTGATTGATTTATAGAGAACTTATTGATCTCAAAGGAAACTGCTGATATATACTGTGTAATTCTAAACATGGTAAAAATATGGCCAATAAAGTTCATCTATTTAAGGAATGATAATGCTGAAAAGCCAGTACTGATCTCCAAGAAAAAGGCAGATTTAGGCAACAAAGATTCAGCAAGGATCAAAATAATCCAAAAAATCAAAAACTCCTCCGAACATACAGAAATGTGGATCAAGTACATGAGGGACCGCGAGGATGCAGGTGATAAAAAGCCCGCACTCAGCGATCACCCAGGACTTATGGGGTGTAAAAAGCCCTCATCTAAGTTATCCCTTGAACAACTAGTGGGATTCTGTAATACGGGAAGTGAAGGCAAGAGTATCCTTTCACATAAGGGACAAGGTCAAAGGCAGACAAGATTGCGAGATAGGGTTACCATATTTGGTGAGAGGAGAAAGAGGATGCTCTGTCACTCAGAAAATGTTACAAATATAAAATGTTTAAATGATATCAACTTCCGGCATCTTTGCAGAAGTTGACGTCATTTCTGAGCAATGGGACATGTAGGAATATTGTCTAATTTTTAAAGTAAATGTGTGCATGAGCCTTGCAAACGCTGTGTGATGATAATGAGTGGCTGTCGTATATTGAAAATTGGTGCCTTTTCCTTCACTTGGTACTCCACTGTATCTTGGAACAATCAGTCCAGACGCCCAGACAGGGGCCCAATAAGAGGATGCGTCCGGGGAAACCCGACGTATGGTTACCCTGCTCTGAGATGCAGCCTTTGGGACAGATTAGGGTCACAGAGGCCTTACGGGGTGCAGGGAGTGAGAAGAGCTTGGACGTATGATGGTTCTTTTTATTTTGGGGAGCTGTTTGCCAAGAACCAGAACCACTGTCTGGAACTTATTGTGTGCTCTAACTGATAGACAGTGAAGATAGACTAGGAGCAGTGGAGTTCGTTTCAAAGTTAAAAACGATACAGGGCCAAGTGGTATGAGCCGAGCCAGGAGGGCGATGTCGTTGCAGAGGTGAGAGATGACTGTGGCTTGGCACAGATTGCTTGACAGAATTGTGTGGTTTGGACAAGTCCATCGATCCATCAGGGCAGGGAGGCAAAAAATCTGCAAAATATTACTGCTGTATTTATTTATTTATTTGCAGGCCGACATTTTATGGACAGAAAAAACTGTCAAGTAACCCAAATTATTAATATATTTCCTGCTATGTTGATTATTCCTAAATCAGTGACTCACTCGTCACATCTTGGGCTTCTGGATCTGTCTGCACTTTTTCTACAAAGGTCATTGAATATCTTTTAGGGTTTAGACCGTTATCTCACTTCCAGAATCTTCCACGGGGACAGCAACCCTAAAGAATACACAGAGCTTACCTAACAACTTGTTCCACTACACGTTTTGTTGACATTTGTTTGTAATTTCAACAAATGTTTCAAACTTGTTGGAAATCTGCAGAAAGCACAAAATGCTACAAATAGATTCAATCACATCTGTTGAGTTAATGAGTCAAGCTTTTTAGTCCTGTATTTTTTAAGACATGGTAATGTTTCAGAGCTGCTATTTTTAATATAAAGATATCAAAAAAGCCATCTGTATGCTTCTGACAAAAGTGATATAACGAGTCTTTTTGTAAGTGACCTACAGTGAGTTTAATGTTCAGATTAATAGTGCGTTGAAATACTGTACATGTGCACACGTGACTATTGACTGTCATTAATCAAGCCATACTTGAGGTTTTAGGTTGTATTTTAAACCTGCATAGAAAAACAGTGCTAGCCTGGTTATGTCTGGGAACCTGCTAAGGGCGTGGTCACCGCGTGTGGGGCGCCACTTCCAGATTGTGATGTCCACGGGCTTTCTTCTCTTTTACCTTTTGAATGGTTGTTTGCAGTGCCTCGTTCATTTGGCTGCATTACCATGAGAAAGCGAGTGCCTCAATAAAGCGGAGCCCTGGGACCGGCGATGGTCTCCGAGGGACAGAGAGCAAAGCCATTGGGGTGACAGTAAGCTGACATAGTGAGCAGACAATCAGGGCTGTAACAAAGTCCCATTCCTGTACCATCTTCTCAAAGTTGATATGTTTTCAGTGCTGCTCCCCCGAAACGATTCGTCAAAGGAAAACGTGTTACCTGGTATAGTAATCTAAAACAGCATTAATATAAACTGTTAACTTAACATTTAAACAATTCTTCCTGTTTAAACTGACGATAGCCCAGTTTAAATAATACTGTATTCACTTACTTATTTCAGTCATCTGTATAATTTTAAGTATAGTTGAGTTTCTAAGAAAAAAGTGCCCCGTAAACAACGAGGAAACATGATATATTTCTATTGTTGGCTTGGGGTGGGTTTTTCAGAGATAAATAACACAACATCTGTGACACCCTGAAGCCGGGATAATTGCACCACCGTAAATTTGTCAGTGAGCTTTCCTTTCTATGGCATTGTACTGTGTCCAAAATTGGTAGTAAAACTTGGCTTTCTCTGCCAACACAGGAACTTCCCAAAGTCTAACTACTACTGTGCGTCATTTGCATTTTGCTCGCTTCAGTTTATATAAGAAAAGTGTTCTCTATTTGGCTTTAACTTATACATGTCATTGCTTATATAAGGTAATTATGAGTAAAGTTGTGCAACTGCATGATGAATTGGTTTCTAAACATTTTAAAAAAAACATACACATACATAGTTATCTGGGACTTTACAGTCCTGCATTAAAATTAGGCAGTAAGGGGGAAACTCCGTTTTGTTACTCTCAGGTTAAACACTTACATAACCATGGTTGGTTATATAAAATGAATTATAATTGGTGAACCATAATTGTAGCTCGATATCCCATAAGGCAAAGGACTGTTACTGTTATGTTGCACTCGATGGATACTGCTGCACACATTCCCTCTGTAATGGGTTAAAGGATTTTTCTTTGTAAATACACTGGTTATTTGCACAAGCACAAGGATTAGTTAAAACTGTGCCACCCATTGAGCATGATCAGCATTGCAATTGCAGTGAGTGAACCTGAACAGCAGACGATTAGAGGACTGGGAGGGAGTTCGTGTGTATCAAAATGTGTCAGACAATTCAATAAAATACACAAAAAAATGTCAAGTTGAACACTTATCGGTTTCAATTTACCAAGAGCACCGTAAACGTAATTACGGTTTATAAAGCTTAATACATTACGAAGCATCTTAGGCAAAATACCGTGCCGAGGACAGATTAACAGCGATAATAACAGCATAATAAAATACGCGCAGTTGGTGGGCAGCTGAATTACCACGCTGAGTGTATAGTCAATGTGAGGAGAGGTAAAACGGACTTTGCCGTGAAAAACATTTGACAGCAGAGACAAGTTATTGAATTACATCAGTTCATCACAGCACAACTTTTCAGTCCAGACTAAAGTCACTTATTTTTCAAGCCGAGGAAGATTATTAAAATACTACGATTGAGCTTACTGATAAGTAGCACTACATAGTACTGAGGAGGGAGGAAAAATGGCCCACGTAGTTATATCTGCTGAAGCGTTCTGTGGTTAAACATGGAAGAGTGCGCGGACACGCAGAGCAGAGGCTGCACTTGCTCCACATTGCGGCTTTTCGCCGCGCGCGCACGTCCGCACCGCCGACAAAAGCTCGCGGGCTCGCCTCACACTGCGAAGCCATAGGCTTGACCTGTCCAGTGTTGCCAGGGAGACGGCTGGGCGGAGCCGGGACCGCGCGGAGGCTTTTTTTAGAGACGCTTGTTTGTCGGCCGGAGTCACGTGATCCGCAGATGGGGCACGGGGGCCACTTCCTGTTTTATTTCGGCTTCGACTCGGGCGGCTGTTGTCAGTTTCAACAAAATGGCTGCGTGAGCGCCGTCGGCGAGAGTCCACTGAGCACTGTAACAGCAGCGTTAGCTTGCCGTTTTCATGGAGATCTGGGAAGCGTTTTCCTCTCCAAGAATTGGACGTCTGAAGAATCCCTTTTTCCGGATCTGAACTGCATTTGCATAGGTTAGCTAGCTGACGATTATCATGTTTTAGTTAGTTAGCGAGCCAATGCGAATGCCTGTTTTTTGCACTTTAAAATAGCTTGCTCGGTTTGCAGATGAAAACTTATAAAACGCGTAAACTGCTTGCTTTTCATTCAAGATTATCCAGCTAACTAGTTGCTGCTTAGCTAGCTATCCGGCATAGCCGGTCATGCCAATTTTCGTTGTTTACAACAGCTAGCTTGCTGGCTGGCTGGTTAAAATAACAGCTAAATATCTCAGATACTGTTTTTTTCTGTTTTTGTGCATTGGCGCTTTGTTTTCATTTTGCAGCTTTTTTGACGGAGACCCGCAGTTCGGAGGATCGTTCACATTCTGCTCCTTTTGAAACATACCGAATAGGTGTTTAATGCAGCTAACCTCGGAGGATGCTTGAGTTTATATGGAAAGGGAATCGTAGGTGCGCCTGAGTTCCCGTCCGTCAGTCGTTAAATGTGTAGTCTGTTTCATTAGCCACGCTTAAGAGGAGAAAAGGCTTTCCTGCCTGTTTTTTTTCCATGCAACGATCCTGTGTTGAAAGCTGCCAAAGCTCAACGTATGATCATTAAGGTAAGCCATTTATTTATTTGCTGCATATACGAATACTGTGTGCATTGGTTGCAGAAGGCTGGTGCTTATTTGCTGTAAATGCATTTTTGGCGCCGGTTAAGTCTCGGTAAAGGCTGAAGGTTGGATTGATTCATGCTGTGCATGTCCTTCGCTAGTGGCAAATTACCCATAGTGTTTGCAACCGTGCGTCTTAGTAGTATTAGAATGATTTGTGGTTTAAATCCAATTATGAGTCGATATCTATCTTCCCAAGTTTATGTGGCACACAAATCTGACCGATCACAGATATGCGCTTTTAAGAATGCGCCATTCCCGTGTCGGCTTGTTGTTTATTGATCTGAATGAATTTTTATTTGGCAAATGGTGTTTATGAGCATCGTCACATTGGTGCGGAGCTTTTTAATGACGGCCGAGCCCGCACACTCCCCCAAAACGTACATGGCCGTACCGTGTCGCTTCAGTCACAAATCATATATTAATAACCGCGAGTGTTCACTAATAATATGCCTGCACTGATGCTGGACTCGTTTTTAAAGCGTCGGAAAATAGGTGCGCGTTTATATTTTGCCAGTTGCATCCACAGAATGTTATTCTCGTTCTTTTCCCGGGTGGCGTCTTGCAGATTTCAGTACTGTCAATGAAAAATAGCCACGGTAATCTTAAAAGCCGAGCTCCTTCATGGGTAAATGATAAGGCTAATTTCCATTTATCTGATGTCCAGATATGTTCGTCGCTGCCCACAGTTTTGCAAACACGGTTGTGATTGTTGGCAAATCCCCACAGACGCAGTCCGGTGTCTCTCCCGTCCCCTATGAGCCGTCTTGCGTTTTCACAGCCAGTGTTGTTAAGTTTAATAGTAAATGCTATAACTGTGGCTCTGTCAGTCATTTTTAAAGGCTCGCGGAGTCGGGAAGATGCCCGCGTGCGTGATGCATGAGCTAAATGAATCCCAGGTAGGGGGAATGTTCACTTATGTGCAGATTTCTTTTGACAAAAGAAATAGAGATTTTCTCTGAGGCCGAATGCGCTGTCAGAAATGTCAGCTGGAGAGCGGAGAATGCGGTTTCCTCCAGTGGGCTCCTAACAGATGCTGGATCAGCCAAGGTTGTCTTGTCAGTTTGTCTTTAGAGATCGACACAGAGATGAGCATTGATATTTCTAGTCCTGAATATGTGTCTCGAATAAGGGTAATTTATAGGCATACTGCTAGAGACAACGAGCAAGCTTTGTAGATGCAAGTTAAATATGAACAGTACTGTGTATGGGTCATGCTCAGATAATTATAGCAGTAATTTTGAGAATATTTCCATTTTTATCATTCGTAATACAGGCACCTGTGCAAGATTGGCCTGCGTTATTCTTGAATGTCATTCTCTTCCAGCACAGGATGTATTGGGGCAAAAGTGATATGAAGATTTCGGTTGGCATTGCTTCTCCCCTGTGTTTCTCCTTTTTTTTTAAATCCTGCCCATGAGCACATTGCAGTAGTGTTGACATCTCCCTGCTCACTTTAACTGAAGCCCGTAATTTTATCCTTTTAATTTCTTCCTTTCCCCTTTGACACCTCAGTCACTGCAGCCTTATCTCTATTGTTACTCTGCAGTGGGGTGATGAGATATGTTAAGATAAGGCTGAGAAGGCTAACATGTTTAGCAGTGTGTGGCATCAACGTCTGGCTCAGGACCTCATGGTTACTTAATTGGGCCAAGGTGGGTTGTCCCACTGAAGGTCAGCTGTCAGGCATTCCATTTTTCTCAGCTGGTCAAGGGTCTACTGTTATCACCCAGGCCTGTGTGGGGAAAGCTGTGTACTTACTGAAAGAGAGCATAGAAAGACCAGAGATTTTAAAGCAGCTTTTTGGGGCAACTGATGTGGCTCTCTCCAGACAATGGGTATATCTGAAATTGTATACTCGTTTGCTATGTAGTAGGCGAAATATAGTATGCGAAGTGAGGAGTATATCCAAATCCTTAGGATGGATGGGACAGTAGGCGAACAAGACCTGGATAACATGCTACCTTCTGCAAAATTCTGAAGTGTGCAACTGATGGAAACTGCTATTCCATAAGGCCACGGGAGCTATAACCAGAGATGAAGAAAGTCGCTTGCTAAGAAATTTGTGTTGACATGGTGCAGGAAGTGCCATCTCTGTAAAAATTTAAGTAAATAACATTATCCAGTTACGCAAGTTTACTTGATTATGTATTTTTTTGTTGTTAATGATACTTTCGCAGGCATCACACTACATCATTAGTAAGCCTCTGGGTCAGGGTAATATGCAAGATGGCAACCATGATGCATGTATGCAGTACATAGTACATTAATGCTCGAGTAGTAGGCTTCAAATGAAATTCAGTATGTACTGTGTAAGTAATGGATTTTGGATGCACCCAGTGTTTGAGCCCTTTGGCTCTTCATGATAGGTAAGATGGTTTAATCATTGCATTACTTCCTGCTTCATCAGATATCAGCTCTCCTCTGTAACTTTGATACAATGCTTGTTATGCTGGATAGATGAAGGCTGGGTATGTTTTTATATTGACTGCTGAAGAGGTGCAGTGTTTAGAAAGGCTCAAGGATCTCAAGGAAATAGATTAATCTGTCTCAAGCAACTTTGTGTTTTTTCCAGGCAGTTGTATGTGGGTGTTACATAATGTTTGAATGTGGGGCCAGTTCTTTGGAAATGAAATCTGGGAGGGGGGTTTCCACAAAGCAAGAGTTCTTCATTAGTCAGATAACTTAAGCCAATTTTAAGGATTGTCCAATAGGAATGCCACTTACCTCTCTTCCTATTGGTCAGTTTTCACATTTGGCCTAAAAGTTATCTAGCTAAATGGGGAAATCCTGCTTTGTGGAATAGCCCACCGGTTGGGTGGTATTTCTGGATGGCTGCATACGCTCCTAACTATTGTGGGAAAAGTAGGGGTTAGTGCCCCTTACTCCAAGGAAAATCAAATTCATTTTTCCCCCAAAATGCATAGACCCATCTTGGCTTTTAGTCATTCTTGGGTATATTTGTTTAAAAAAATTAAGGTCAGCAATGCATAAGTTTATATCTTCATGTCTGGCCCCAGCTCATGCCAGCAGACCAGACAAATGTGCAAAAGATTGTAGTGGTCATACTGTTTTTGAAGTCTGGATCCTTTTTTTTTTTTGAAGGGAGAAGGCCAATAGGTCTTATTATTGGGACAGAAGGCCTGAGAGCGTTCATGGTCAGTCCCGCTTGAACGGTGTCAAGGCCCTAACCCTTACGCTGTTTATTTCCACCTCCTTTTAAACGTGATTAATTCATTCCTGAAAGAGCCGCTCTGACTAGAGAACTGATACTTGTGAGAGGCATTGAAGTCATTCGATAGAGTCGTTGTCCTCTTGTCGCAGGCGGCAGCAAAGTCGCTCCTTGTTCCCTCCGCAGGGACTGAAATCCATCCTTAATGAAAGACTGCTGTACGTTCTGGAGAAATGTACCCACTCCAGGGATGAAACCTTGAACATCACCCTTTCACAGCGTGCCATCTGTGTGGAGTGGGTTGACTTCCCTGATGTAATAGGCTGAAATCTTGGGGGGGGGGGGTATGACAGG
>JAODJU010000095.1:8834267-8847502 GCA_026776725.1 Gnathonemus echidnorhynchus
GACAAAAACTGGTTAGAGGGGGGGCCCCCAGTGAATTTTTGCTTGGGGCCCCAACAGACCCTAGGATCGCCTCTGATCACCAAAGTGCGTGCCACTCATTTGGCTATCGATTGAGCCTGCAATAAACCATATACTGAACCAGTGGGAGCAACTGAAACTCCACTCCGAGTTTACCAAGGCCAGCGAGCACTGCTACGCGGCAGATGTAGTCCACACTATGTATATGGACAAAGCCAACTACGTCTACCTGACATTCTTGAAATCAGCCTTGAAGGACATACAAACTGCAGGGAGGTCATTTCAGAGAGCCCAAACAGATCATGTTTTGCTTTTGGACAATCTGGTACACCTCCAAATGTCAATATGCAATAGAGTAATCAACCCTCTGGAAAAAAATAGATATTCTGAAAGATGCCATCGATGGTCATCTCAGTCCCTCACCATACCTTGGGTACCCTTTTCAGAGTAGTGTTCCAACTCAGACTTGCACCAGAGGAAGAAAAGGTCTTTTGAAGACTGTGCATCAGCTTCTTACTGGCAGGCATGCAGTAAGTGGTTACCAGCAAAGTCGGTTAGATCTGTTGACAGTCATACTGACACGATACCAGCAAAATAAGATAAGACACACTATAGTTTCAAAGTGTAAACAATTAACCCGGACTGCAGCACACCCATAATACTTGTTGCAGGAAGAATGGGTGAAAATTACACCTGAAACACGTCATGACTTGGTGTCTTCAGTCCTAAACATACTTTTAGGTGTGAAAAGGAACGACATTAAAGTGGCAAATGCTTCACTGTCCCAAATTTTTTCCTGAAATATATTGCAAAACTCAAATTTGTTTTTGATTTCAATAGATTCAGTAAATTCAATACATAAAACATTCAAGTGTACTACTGCACTACTTCAGTGCAATAAGTCAAAGAATCTGAGTCACTTTTCAGTTTTAAATTTTAACATGCGCCTGTGTTGCAGGGCCACCGCTTATTCCTGAAAAGGCCACCAGACACGGGTCAGAGGTCGGCAGCACTGCCCAGTACTTTAGAAAACATGCAGCCTGAAATAAAGGCTGTAAACGTTTCGGTTACCATTATGATGAACCGTGGCCAAAAACATAAGGCAAATGTGATCGGTAGGTAGACGAACAGACAGGCGTAGCAAAAGACTCGCCTAAGACAGAGGAAGCATTGCAGTGTTGCTATTTAAGCAGCTGACTAATATAAACGGCAAAGCTGAGAGAGGACACTGGCAAATATAACAGGTGAAGTTTAATGACCATACGGCAGATCGTTACCAACAGATCATTCAGCAAAAACCCACAATTACAACGTTAGTTTATTAAAAAAAAAAATACATCCCAGGCTTTAAGTCTTCATAGACTTAAACTTACAGCAAAATAAAGATGCCACTGCAGGTGCCCGGGGCTGTTACTATAACACTGCAGCAGGGTGCGTGTTTAAGGCAGTGATTCCCAATCTGGTCCTTGGGGACCCACAGACAGTCCACGTTTTTTCTCCCTCCCAGCTCCGTGGACCATCTTGCAGGGAGCTGGGAGGAGCAAAAATATGGACCGTCTGTTGGTCCCCGAGGATCAGATGGGGGAACACTCAGGTGCCTGAGTGTTGAGGGCATCTCGCCCACCTCAGTGACAACAGACAAGACCTGAAATGCACAGCCATTTACTATTGGGGGGGAAAAATGGACACAGTTAACATCAAGTTTCCTGGAATAAGAGAAAGGCACATCTCCGTGAAGCACTGCATAGCATTTTATTGCATTTTCAATTCCAAATCCAAGAGGAGAACACCTTAAATGCTTACAGTAGTACAGGAATAAACTGTTGACATCACAAACTCTGTACAACACACAAACACTGTACCACAAAGTAAGTACTTACAGAGTAAACCAACCTGCTACACATCAGGTTTCAGGGTTTTTTTATTCCTTCAAAATCAGTTAATAGCCAAGGCAAAGGGGCAGACATGTTCCTGCTACAGGCTGACAGAGACAAACAACAATAAGTGGAAAGAGTCAAACTTAATAATCCATCCTGACAACCTTTGATAGCATTTGCAAGCTCCTGGCAGTGAATGTCAACTGACCACAATCACATCTGTTGAGTCTATAAGACGGACCTGTGGGGATCTCAAATTATGCAGCTTGGATGTACAACAGTGTGAACAGTAATGGCCACAGGAGGACTTCAAATAAGAGTACTTGTAAAAGATAAGGAAGCATGTTCCCTTACTAAGCTGGAAGCCATTCCTCTCCAACTAGACTCAAGACAATTGAAATTAGGCTAATAATGTGTGACAGTTCTGAGATGAGGTCCTGCACTTGTAAACCAGTCCCTATCAGTTTCCACATATTTTATCACCATAAGTAGAGGTTTTATTTGCAGACATGCACATCAGTAACCAGTGTAAGATGTTCCTCATACTCTCAGATGCCCTGCTTTTAAAAACAGACCTGTTATGCTGTCAGGCTTCCAGATCTTTTCAAATCTCACAGTTTGTGATGAAGTGTGCAGATAAATCTACAAACCACTGCGCTAACTGGAGATCTAAGACGTCAAAACAAGGGCCTTCACCAAACTTGCTAAAAGTTTGGGGACAATGCAATCCAACAGCCAGGAGGCTGTGAAGGCCCCTGACATGAATGGAATGAAAGATGGAAAGTCGGACTTGCCTCAGACTGTACAGGGCAACACTGAGAGACTGCCTCAGCCAGTCCCATGGCATTGCTACAGGGAGAAGAGAAATCCTTATTTTAGCAGAACGGCCAAATTCACCTTCGCAGTTACAAATAATACGCACTTATACAGAAGCATTCAATGTCCCTCGGGTGCTGCTCAAAGCTACTTCACTAGTCACTGCAATCAGTGACGTACCTAGTCATAAACTTAGATGTGGAAGGAAGGGGGTTGGGGGGGGGGGGGGGCAGGCCCCTGCCAAAAGAATCTGATCAGTCTGTGGGTTATCAGTTTTTTTTTTTTTGCTGAGATTGCAGGGAAATTACTCCAGGTATTTGTCTCCTGTGTGCCTTTTAACAGAACACAGCAACAATAGCACAACACACACAATCCTGGCAATCGGTACATTTCTCGTGACTGAAAAAGCAACTCTGAAACAGCACATGACATTAAATGAATCCCGAGCAACCTGTCCGTACAGGCAGATTACCACGTGCAAACCAAACCATTCAGAGGTCTATGGCAGCATCCAAATTAAAAATGCGAAACCCTGATGAATAGAACTGAACATCGAACGCCGCCATTGAAGGCAGGCACAGAACTTAGAACTTAGTTACTGAGACTATACTTAGATGTTTAAGCAGATTACAGTACAGCTTTCAAATAAACATGGTACCATCAGCAGACAGGGTGACAGCGCCTCAATGTGGATGACCAACGACGACCTGAATCATACCCGACCATTTGTATCACACACAGCAGCAGGCGATTATACACACACACACACACACTTTAAGGAATGTGCTTCTGAAACCAATTACGCAACAATGGTTCCACTACATGATGGTAACTGCAAATATCTATAACACTAATACATTCGATCGATGGGACTTGTGTATACTGAGGTTTCTTGATGCTGTGCCAGATGGTATAACCGCACTACAGAAGTGCCTGGAGGCCAAAGGGCAAAGAGCTGCTGAAAACATGGACAGGAAATTCCTAAATTTAGGAATCAATTCCATACAGTGCGTCAGGTGATCATGCAGTGTGCTCAGCTCTCTGAAAATGGCAGTCTACAGCCCTGTGCCATTCTGGTAAGGATTATGGTTACACAGAGACTTACATCATTATCTGCCTATGGCAGAAGAGCACCGTTTCCCAGTTGCATATGGGCTCACTGGATGGACTCCGCAAGGCTCTTGGCCAGGCCTGTCCTCCAGGCACTATAACCAAACCACGCACAGAGAAACCTCCAGTCATACGTTCCGCTCATTCAGCCATTAACTGTAATGCTGCTAGAGCCAAATCCAGCACATGTACAAACCTTCCTGGTGCCAGCCTTCCTTTGGTCATGAAATAACAGCCTTGAGTTTTCATCACGTTTTATTATTACAACAAGTGATCACAACAGTACAGAAATCATATTCACAGAGTTATTCTTGTGGCCTCAAACCTGCAACAAGAGCAAATTCTTCCAAACGTGTCAAGGACGCAAAACACACAAAACAGCTGGGAAAACAGTTACTTGAAGCCCTCACCAAGCAAAGCTGGGGACAAGGTGTCCAACAGCACCTAGAGTGCTGTGAAGGCCTCACTACTCAGTAGAATAATGCATGTACAGAAACTTGCCTTTGATTTAAGGTGGGCATGTTCATGTTACATCCGGCGCCTTCAAAACATTACGAACCATATTTACTAAACTTCACTTCTAAAAACCTAAATGAGACATGAGAAAGAGCCACAAGGTATCAAAATGCAAAAACGACAGTTGGTGTTCCTTTACATGAAAATATGTTATGTTAAATGAAATGTCCCATGCGTTGTACTTCCTCATCATTGGACTTACTGTTACAGGTTTGGCTACTGTAAGCACAAGGTGAGAAAAGGTGTAATCTCCAAACCTATTGAGAGGTGGAGGCTCAACTTCAATATCGACCTCCTGGGGACATTACGGGTGGTCTCATCCCCATGGGTGGTCTGGGGGGTCCTCCTTGAAAGGGGGGGACCATTGGCGGTCCCTGCCCATACGGAGGCATTCCGCCAGGGATGTACCCAGGCATTCCCTGGGGTGGAGCACCATACTGCCCTGCGAGGGGAACACACAATTTACACGAGTGAGCGATGTGCAACAAGCAAGGCCAACACCACAGAGCCAAAGGAAGGAGATTCAGAGGAAGATGCATCCTAGCTAGACCCTTCTCAGCGAACATCCGGCTCGACGTGCGCGCAAGATGCGAACAAACGCAAAGTCTGGGAGTAGAGCATCTGCAGAAATTCTGAAGGAAAACAGAGCAAGAGACTCTCAGAAGGTCTAGATGAGGGGACCCACCATGCATAGGATGCCTTATTCCTGGCTGCTGAGGGGGCATCAGACCACCCATCGGCCCCACCGGCGGAACGGCCATGTGGGCCTGACCCGGCCGAGGAATATTCCTCTGGTACCTGGGCAGTTGGGCTCGCCTTTCCTCCTACCAAGGGTGGGAGGGTGTGAAAAATGTGGGGAAAAAGAAAAAAAAAGGTTCAGACACTTGCAATAGTATGTTCTACAAAGCAGAACAAACAAATCCAAAACAAAACTCACTCCGTATGTTAAGGAATATTTAATCACATCAACAAAAGGCTAGACTACAGGCACTCTAATGTACATTACTTACTGTCAAAGAGCAAAATGTAAAAATGGAGAACTCACCAGCGAGATATCCTCATCAGGGTGGATCAACTTACTGGTTGCACTCGTTGTAGTAAGAGTAGCTGGCTTACTCGTCACAGTGGCTGGGGGTTTGGACACAGTGCTACTACAGGGGTTGGTGGTAGAGGCAGTAGACTGGGTATAAGCTGGGAATGTCGCTTTGGGGGCGTCAGATGAGGTGGCAGTCGTGCTCAAGGGCTTGAAATCTGCCCCCACCGGTCCCGACACTGCCGGCTGGGCCTGTACAGTGAGGAGGCGCAATGAATCCGACTGGACGAGGACGCACAAGTACACAGAGCGAGAAGCGCACAGAAGGCCCACGGCAGGCTGGAGCGCCGAGCGGCAAGGCCCGCGACTGGGGATTTCGAAAAGAAGCCCAGCAAGGTCCGGGTGAAGCGTATGGGTCAGAGCCACTGACATGCCACGGCTAAGCTGTGAAATGTCAGGAGGGGGCAAACCAGAACCAAAACTGGGCGGATCTGCAATGAAGTCTTACCGTGCGTCTACTCAACAGAACACATGCAGGAAGAGACCCAAGTCTGACAGGTCGAGCCTTTTGGAGATTAAAAAAAAAAAAGTGGGGCGGGAACCACCCTTCTATAGCAGCCACACACAAATATCGGTTCAAAGACATTTGCACAATCTATGATCTAGTCACTGCATGCTTGTGGAACGGTTTTGTGAAGGTTTAATTTCACAAACTCCCGCATACTTGTGCTGTGCTAGGGAACAGGGATTTAGGGGCAGGTGACAGAGTGTCAGCACTCGGAGAGCTTGTACTTGTGATTGGCACACGAGTCCCCATCTGCAGCATAAAGAAAGAGCACAGAGTGAGCCCCCCCCCCAAAAAAAAAAAAAAACTAGCCAAGCAACCAGAAGAGAGTGCGCAGCTGGGACACGTTTCTTAAAGAATCTCAGCCCCACACTTGTTACAGGTTTCAGAGGAAGTGAGCAGGACACAGTGCTAAACACGCATTTCCTTTCTAGCTCACTGTCTTAACCCTATGAGCCCCACAAATGCAAGAGGCATGTTGAGAAAATAGGCTTCCCATTCCATTCATAGCCTGCTGGCCTTTACTTATTTTCAAATTGGGAATTTGTCATAAAGGTTATTAGGTCGTTTTCAGGCAAAAAAAAAGCCTGTTCTGGAAGTATGTGGAGCACAGGATCACATTAATGTAATAATGAACTGCAAGCAATGTCAAAATCCGACCCGATCAACCAAACATTTTACCCTTAAGATTACATTACTTTCCTTCCTCTAAATGTACATATTTCCATCAAGTAAAGGGGGGTAGTTTCTTTGTTTTACATTAGAATTTAATAGCAATAAAATGATGTGTAGACCTATTGAAACAGCTTACCCAACCCACACACCGCACACAAATCAAAGCCAAGCCCACCAGAATATGCAGAATCTCAGGACAGCCCAACCCAGCCATAAATGACCCATTCTGAAGTAGCAACTACACACACGCACGTGCACGCACACACACCAGGTCAACAGACCTGAACTATATTTTACACAGTAAAAATCAGCCGTGAGGCATAACAAAAGCTAAAAGATGAAGATTCACAGCCTGTATGTGTGTTTCTACGGATACAAGATGGATTATAGCATGACGCTGGGTGTATAGATATATTTCCAGTCACTTTTCTAAACAAGGACAAAATACCAAAGTGGCGTAATAGTTCAGCAAAATAAAGAGCACCTCGAGAAACAGCCATGTGTACCCTAGCTGCGCATGGAAAACGCAATTTCCAACTAAGCGGAAAGAAAAACGAAACGTGTTTACAGGAAGACGAGTACGTTACAAAAAACTGACTTAAAAGGGAACCACATAGGACATTTATCACAAAGGGTACTTTTTGCATAAATATTTGCTAAATATTTAATAAAACAATAGCGAACTGTTGGGAGTTTTGGTAGATGTATCTAGCAGTACAGGCAGCAGCAGACTAAACTAGGCCGGTAACAGTAGACATGTTTGTCTTGAGCTATTGCAATGCATCATTTCTGGTTTGGTATGCACAACGAAACAAATGAATAAGCAAAACCTAAATTCCATGTAGATGGAATTTAGATGGAAAACATGCTAATTGTGGCAGTAAGTTGGTTATGGCTAATGCTGGTTAATCAGTCATAATCAGCAACTTGAGAACATTTTGGTTTGTCATATTACACCAGCACTGAAGAGAGAGTAGCTGATGGAGCCGGCAGACAGTCTTGGTCTTGTTATTCCAAGGTCAGACATACTGCTGGAAACATACCCAGCGTGATTACACTACAGATATGCCACCATACTTAGCAGTAGACAAAATGGGGTTTAGATGGGATTTAGTCCATTATGATTGTTACAATGTAGTCTTATTTTTGAATTTTTATTTTGCATATTTGTTTTTAAAGTGTAGATGACACTGGCAGAATTCTCTTTTTGCCTCATTGTGCTTTACATGAGACACAAACAGACCAAAGTTGCACTGAAACGTGAACCCAAAAGCAGAGGCTTACACCAAAGTGCGTGCGTTTTGTATTGGTATACTGCTCATTTAAGCCTTAGGAGTGCAAACAGGCATACAGATTATGTGCGTGTGTTTTGACCACACATATATTTCCTGTCAAAAAATGTATTTACACTAACATGAAAGCTCTATAATTATGGCAGGAAATTAGAGCTTGTTCAGCGTTATACAAGTTATCGTGGCCGGCAAATAAGAGACATCAAGAGGTCGTTTCGGAACCAATGCTCTGATTACCGTATAGCACATGCAATCTACTCAGGCCCGCATAGGGTAAGGTCTGAAGTTATCTGCTACAAAAATCAATGAAGGGGAGGAAATCTTTTGTTTTTACATGCCAAACTAAACGACAACGTAACTGGTAATAAAAATCCTACCTATGCTAAAAGAAAAAATAACTTGGGGCCCATAGGGTTAACTACTCAGACACAGCAACAAACTAACCATTTCCAATTTGTGACCCAATCTCTAAGGTCAAGTTTGCATTTCTCCAAATAAAAATTAGATATGGCGAAATGCCTTTAAATGAGCATAGTTTAGACTGTAGAAGCATAAGTGTGAAACACTCATCAGTATCTACTGGTTAAGATTATCTATTTGCCCCTAAGATTTTGCAGTGAAAGACTTCCTCATATTCATTCAGTAAATATCAAGCATGTGGTCCCAGAGTAAGGTCCTCAAACACTTCAGGCAGGCTATACAACAATTTGAGGCAAGTATATGCTCACCTGTCCTGCACTTGGGAACAGGGGCTTGGTGACGGCTGGCTGAGGGGCAGAGCTAGCAGCTGTGACGATGGCTGGCCGGGTCAGCATAGCGGGCGACGTAACGGGAGGCACCTGCGCCATTGGCGGACGATGCCCAACAGGTGGCGGCATACCTAACATGGGAAGGACCGTTATTTACAAGTGCAGTAAGAACTGCAAGGATAACATTTCAGATCAATTTGAAAGTGCCCAACATGTCAAAAGCAATTACATTGCCACTGGTTATTTGTTAAAATTAACTTGCAGCATCTACTGGCCGTTTGGGAGACATCACTCACCTGGTGGCATGCCTGGCATCATTGGGGGCATTCCTGGCCCAGGGGGCATCATCCCACCCATTGGCATCATGCTGTTGGTAAAGAGACATCCCATTTGTCTAAGCACAATGATTGGGAGGGAGGGCACTTCGTCTCAGAGATGCATCAACACCCACCCTGGGGGCATGCCAGGCATTACAGGCGGCATCCGTGGCATCATGGGTGGCACACCGGGCATCATGGGAGGCATTCCTGCACGAGCAACAAAGCCGTTAAGGAACCACCGTGCATATCCAAGCTTACAGTTTGTGCCTTAGGACCTCTGCCTCCCACCATACCTGCGAAGTTTCCTGGCGGTATGCCAGGAGTCCCGTGGACAGGCGGCATCCCAGGCTGGGTCATGGGCGGCACAAAGCTGGCCTGGGGCTGCACAGCCGGCTGCTGGAAGGAGGGACCCGGCTCCTCATCCTCATCATACTCGTCAGAGTCATCCTGGTTGTTCTGTTTCTTTTTCTGACTCTCAGCTTTTGGACAAAAATACAAGCAGGATAAAGAAGACCCAGGGTGAGAGAAGCTCAAGACCAACGATCCAGAGCAGAGAAGCCTGAAGGTGCTGAGACATGCTTTCAAACTCCCTCAACAAGCCACCTGCCACAGCTATACAAAGAACAGCTTATGCAATTCATAAAACACCCATTTATTCCTATACACAAATTCAGCAAACCGAATCATTATCTGCAATGCAGATAATGACATTCTTCTACCACCTTCATAGGTATTAATTATCACACCCTCCTTGAAATTACCTTGTGTTTTCTGTTCCAGAACTCGCCTCCTCTCTTCCATATCCTTTTCAGGAATACCTTCCATTCCGTAGATTTCCAACTCTATGTCAGTTCTTCCAGGTATAGCATTGGGCACCCCATCGATAGTTTCTTTATGTACCTACAAATGATTCCTATTACTCATGGGACTATTAAATCATGAATCCCTCCATCCTAATCTAAAAATAAAAAGACAGGAAAAGCAAAGACATAACTTGCTTCCCACGTCCTCTTACCTGCATGCAGTGGATGGCTAATCCTGGGCCCGTATACAATTTCTTGTGACAGATATGACATTTGAAATGCTTTGCCTTCTGGTGCTGGATGAGAATCTTTTCATCATCAAAATCTCTGTTGCAGTACCTAAGAGTGCTCTGTTAAAGTCATAACGAGCAATGGTTCCATTCAGAACCAATCAACCACAAACGACAGAAGCACAACATGTGAACGCTGATTCATATACTAACATACAAGACAGGTTGTCAACATGTAGAGGAACTCCCATGCTTATTAGCTAAGTCAGTGTCCTCCAACCTTTTTCTGTCACGGCATACAGTAATTATCCCAGGGCACACCACTGATTAACACATACTACTAACTGGCTCATACCAATAACATGCATCACATTGATTTTATCCTGCTAGATTTGGATCAAGTATATCTTCTGAAAAATTCCTTTGCGAAAATTTGTCTATGATCTTCGCCAATTGACAAACATAGGTAAAGCCTAATGGACAATTAAATGAATAGAAATTCAGTTATACGCACACCCCTTTCTTCGTCTAAGCCTCTTAAAGTACATTCACAATTTATACATAAGCTTATTTTTAGTAGTTTCTAATATACATGCATATACTAACACGAGCGCGCGCGAGCATACGCCAGTCGAAAAATTCAGAGTTACTGTCAAAAGCAACTTTAGTTTGTATGAAAGAAAAAGGACAGAAATGTGATTCGGTAAGATACCTATAATTCGAAAGCATGCCTTATTTAGCTAGTTGACTACATGACCTCAGTTAATGCACAGATTTAGATTTATCGTTTCCTACTATATTAATATTAGCCTCGAGATGTTACAAGCAGCTAGCTAAGGGACAAGAGCTAGCGGTTACACCAGGCATGAATCAGAATCAGATGTGATACAAGGTCAGCTCGCAAATAATTAAATTGCTTAAAACAACATGGCGCACATAAATGTAATATATTACACATTAACTGTTTAAACCAAAGACTTTTTATTAAAAGCATGGCTAATAAGCAAGCATAGAGCCGCGCCGTCACTGCGGCCTAGCGATTCTGCTAGCCACATGATGTTCACCTTCGAAAAGTAAAAATACAACTTTTCATATAAAGGATACCAACACCAAGGCTTCATCTGCTTCTTCTTCTTGCGTCCCATCTTACTTTAAAAGACAATTAGCACAGTATCTACCAAAAAAAAATAAAAGACTAACAGGGCTTTGTAACGACACACTACAGTACTAGTAGTTCCAGAAAATGGCGCGTCCCCCAGGGAAACTTGGTTCATCGCTTACCTATAATGCACCGCGCACAATGCCGCCCTGGGAGCATGCGCGGGGGAAGATGTGAACGTGCTAACGCTTATAATCTGTGTACCTTGTATTTTAAAAACAATGTTGAAAATAATTTGCACATGTTGGCATTTTCTCTGTTTTGTATATATTAATTAACAAATTTCTGTTTTACTGGCTCACAGAGTAGTTTTTCCACAGTGTCTTTTTGAATTAAGGAAACTAAAATCCAGAGGTGGAAATTTCAGGTCCAGAAAGTATAAATCCAGACCGTGATTTAGTTTCAACCAACCAGTTGAGCATAAAGAGTCACAGTTAAAGAGTACTCAGCTGGTTGGCTGAAACAAAATCCTGGTCTGGATTCGTACTTTTTGGACCTGAAATTTCCACCTCTGGGACTTGCACACGGGACCGAAGTTTTATTTAAAACAAAAAATGAAATGAATGCACATAAAAATAAATTTCAGTTGTATGGCAGTGTGATCATCCCGGCTCTCAGATCCATTCTCTCACCCAAAGGTCAGTGTGATTATCCTGTTCTGACATACATCAATTTCAACATATGACCTCTCTGTCGTAACGGAACCAGGTTGAAAGTCAGGGAAATTCTGTATACCTTCTCCTCCCTTTATGATGGTTCGTTAATGGCTGATTGCTTTAGATTGCAAATGAACCATAATGGTTGGTGAACATATCGGGGTGTGTACATGTTCAGGGACTCACAGTGCCCTGTGGCTTGTGTGTGGGCTTCTCCATGTCCTCTATACTGCCTGAGCTGAGGCAGGGTCCCGGCGTGCCAATCTCCTCGCTGGCACCTTCACCCAGGAAGACCCTCTCGTCCAGGCTGCCCGTAGATAGCACGTGTTCCTCGTATACCCGGCCCAAAGAGGCACTGCAAGTACACACAGGCAGGGTGACGATCAGGGCACATGGGGGGAGAGAAAGAGAGAGAGACAGAGAGAGAGAGCAAGAAAGAGAGAGAGCAAGAGAGAGAGAGAGAGAGAGAAAGAGAGAGAGCAAGAGAGAGAGAGGGAGAGAGTTTTTGAGTTTACACCAGCCTTTATTAAATCAGTCAATGACAGAAAAAAACCCTACTGCAACTTCAAGTTGCAACATGGGTCACTATCACAAAATTAGACAAATGGAAGCAAGAGAGAGAGAGAGAGCGAGCACTGCAGATCCAACATCAGCCAGCAGGGGGAGATAAAAGTCCAGGCTAGCACACAGGAAGGTTGAATTTTGTGTTATTTCCCCAGAAAAAAAAAATTACTGGAACTCAAAGAAACCTCAGTGACAGATACAACATGCCAGCTGGGCTGAAACAAGTATGACTAGAGGGTGAATTATTATTCAACAGCCTGCCTGTGCTCTCTCATCTGTCACGGAAGCGAAACAGCGGCAAGATGCACTCATCCGAATAACATCGAGCATTTAGCACATCAAACGCACACGCAATCACATTCTCACAGAAGCGGCTAAGCGAGGATTTCGGCCTCCTCAGCAGAATACGAAGCCAACAGACTTACAGACTGTCTCCAAAATTTGCCGGGTCCAGGAAGCCAGTCAGGCTTTCATCTTTCCCCTTGAGAACCTGTTGCAAAGCAGAGAGAGGAAAGAGAAACAGCCCTTGTAAGATGAATGTTGGTAGCGGCTCACGCTGTAGCTACCGCTGGACTGGGGCTGAAGGAGGACTATGTGAGATCCCGCCCGTCGCAGGACTTGCACTGCCCAACAATGCGGCAACGCAGATCCAGCCACAACCACCGAAGATCAAAAAAACCTTAATCCCGCATCACCGGCCCATGGCAAAGAAAAACACTGCAGTCGAAATTTGAAAGTTACGAACCTGTAGGATAATATGATTTATACGTGAATTCATTTTGCGTGCAAATATTACGACAAATATCAGCAGCTGAGCCAGTGGCCCCCAAAGAGTCCAAGTAGCAGTGCTGG
>JAODJU010000095.1:8853034-8880491 GCA_026776725.1 Gnathonemus echidnorhynchus
AGTACTCCACTGGTTGGTTGAAACAAAATCCTGGTCTGGATTTGTACTTTCTGGACCTGAAATTTCCACCTCTGCTAAAATCCTATTATCTATCTATCTATCTATCTATCTATCTATCTATCTTTATCCATCCATTCATCTGTCCGTCCGTCTGTTTTCAGTGAGTTCTCACTGAACAACAGGTGGGGGCCTGTATCACCAAACCGGTTTTCTTACTTAGCCTTTACTTTCCTTTTAGCCGGATAACTTGATGGATTTAAGGTACCCCAGTTTAAACGGACTTTGTCTTCTTTACTTACATTTTGCCCAAACTACCTTAAATCCGACAAGTTATCTGGCTAAGCAAGACATTCTGCTTTGTGGTATGTGAATAAAGAAAAAGGACGTTAAACCGGTAATGTGATGAATAGACAGTATAATGAATTGTCCCTTCAAGCTCTATGTGGAGCTCTGAATTCATCCGTTGTTCAGCTGTATAACTGTGAAATTACCAGGCACGTTGCTTTTCACGTTCCAGCAATAATAGTAATAGTAGCAACAACAATGGTGATTGTTCTGTTCCTGCTAATTGTTTATCATCATATCATCATGTTTTTAAGGTTTTTTCTACTGCTTTGGCACATTTCATGAAACTCACTTAACATTCTCACCACTGTAAGAGCATTTCTCAAAACAGTTTAGGCATATTACAAAACACTATGGTTTAGCTGCAAAAGGTCATAACTTCCCCAAAAAAATTAACTCATGTCTCAAAAGCAAGTAATTCCACCAATGTGCTAGCCAATGCCAACAAAAGGAAAAGAACAGTCCGCATAATTTTCACCATGAGAGTCAAGAGAAACACTTGCATGCACATGTAACTTCTTCAGATCTCAAGACATAGTACAATAGCAAACAAAATAAAATCACACAGCACCGAACAGCAAAATGGCAACAAAATCATGTACTGTGGAAACGAAAAACAAAACATTACACCATCATTGCAATTTATGGAATATATTTTTAAATCATTTTGAAAGCTTGCTTAACTATTTTCCAAGTGGTGGCTAACATGATGGTTACATACATATGTAGTTTTGAGGTTAAATTATTACAATGGGAAACCACATAATCTATTTTGACCAACAAGACTAAAGCAACTTCAAATTGTGCCAAATGATGACAATTATACAAAACCATCTGCATATATGTTGTGCTGTGCAGAAGTGTCATTATGGTGTGGGGATTACACTAATTGTTTTGTAAATGTTAATTGTCATTTGAGAAATGCTCCAAAGCAATAGAGAAAAACTGTAATTCGGGTTACTGATTTTAGAAGGCAGAAAGCGACACACCACATGGGGGTGACATTGTCCCATTAATCAATTTGGACAACTGAGTTTTTATAGTGTTCTTGAGTGCATAGGCCTACTTCACATGTGATGCCACTTTGAACTAATTAAGTAGCATAGAAAACCTACAGAAGAGCATCATGGTATTCTGGGGTTAATGGTCCATCTGGTTTTTAAGTGGAAAAACACAAGTGTAGTGCGGGAAGATATTCCTGCTGATAGAAGGAATGTTCCACCTCTTCTTTCCTTGGCAAAGAGACAGATCATTTATGAATCTTTTAAGTGCATGTTTGGCTGAAGATGTAATTCTTTAGGTGGTGAAACCAAAAAAAAAAAACAATAACAAAGAATAGCATTGAGTGTAGAAAGAGAGAAAAAAACTGCCACAGTTGCCTTTGTCTGTAATTTTAATCTGGAGATAAATTTGCATTGGAATTAATTTACAGTACTGCCTAGGAGCTAACAGCAATGAAAGAATCTTTGATTTACGTACATTATAAATCAGAAAGGGGTAAAAATGTATTTGTATATAGCTTTGTAAATAATCTTTATTAATCTTTGTACTATTATATGTATTTGTCAATCCATCTCATTTAACACAAATCGGAAAATGGTCATCTTATCTAACACCTTTAGTTTTATCTGATTTAAATATTTAGCTGACAGCTTTATCAATGGTAATTAGGATATGCTGTAAAAAGCTGGAACAGAAGCCAGCGTTAACCCAATGCCTGGAATTACCCGTGCTGAACCTAAACACTGTCCCTGATATACTGCAGGTAAATCAGCCTATTTCTGGTGTTTTCTGAGCTAGCTCTATATGTGTTATTTTCTCTAAGGCAGTTCTCAAAGTGTGAGGCTATATAGCAAATGTCCAGCCCGTGAACCTTGGAATCTTTTTATTGATATTTGCTTCATCGCGCATGTTTTTGAACACCATGAAAATCATCAGACATAAAACAGTGGCATGGAGACTTCCGTAGGCTCCCTGACAATAAAAGCCAGGTTGAGTTCATGTGGATGCACTATAAGTAACTGCAGAGAACGTCTCACACACCAAGCAGAAACCAAATGCATGTGGCTAACTGGCAGGTATATCAAAGATCTGCCAATTGTCATGCCTTGGTAACAGAAATGTATTACATGTAACACTTAGATGGGAGAGTTCAGTTGTTAAGGTACAGTCAGAACGTACCTTCCCAGTACCCCCGCCTTGTGCCCTGTGCTGCCTGGGATAAGCTCCAAGCTCCCCAGGATCCTCACCAGAAAGTGGTTTGATGATGGATGGATGGATGGATGGATGAATGATAGGTAGGTAGGTAGGTAGGTAAAATAATTCTTAAGTTAACTGAAGGTTATCCTTCAAAAAACACACTACTGAACTACTACATATAAGTGGAGTGTTAAAGTGACATTAGAATACACATACCAAACTCGGCAAACCTTCATCAAGATCAACACCATTTTAGGAGAGAATTTCAAATGATGAAAAACTTGCCAAACATTCATACAAATATGCTCTAATAATTCTTTTTTTTTCCCCACCAAAACTTATGCAATGCTTGTTAGCAGAGGCAGCTTGCCAGATTCAGACTGACTTCCGTTACACCAAGTCACCATCTTTTTTTATACAGGGACCACACATAAACCTATTCAGGCAAAATGTTTTATGACTGGTCTTCAAAACTCGAGATCTTTACTATCCCATCTTTTGCCTTGGAATGCTTTTATTGCTAGGAACGCAATCAAAAGCTATTGAGGTGACTGTAGAAGTACTGCTTATTTGGGTCATAGTATTAAGCATTTCTGTAAGTTGTTTAGCTTATGAACAGGACAGAAATTAAAAGGCATTTTGTTTCTAGTTCACCCATAGGTCAGTAAAATGTTCCACAGCTAAAGTATGCAATAATTCACAAACACGTGAATTATCTCCTCAGAATATTCTGCAAGTGACATTTCAATAAATGATTGAGTCATTAATCACTAGTGACTGTTTAATCATTCTGAAGCATAAAAACCAGTCAAGCAGCAGGATTTTTAATTATAAAACTATTTAATGTATTCCAATATTTACATATCAAATCTACAAAATATGCACATGTTAAAAATAAAGTCGGTCTCCAAACTTGAAATGTCATAGCCCTTGTATACAGACCCCAATGACAACAGAGTATCGTCTGCTATAGATGTTAAATGTAGGTATATATGTACAGAACACTGTTCAATCACGTGCTACTTCAGACTGGGTTAAAAGCAGAAAGCTATGTTAAACACGTCTGTATTCTAATGTCATTGATTTATTTCGTTTACAGCACAATAATTCTACCTAGGATGACTTCAGGGCGAAGAGATGTTTCAGGATTAATTTTCGAGGTCAATTATAATCTGCCGTTAGGTGAGCAAGACACACATTCATTAAAGATCACTTCACACGAGCATATAGTGTAGGAATGTCACATGACGATGGCGTTTCGGAGCTGCAGGGCAGCCGCAGAGAAGGACTGGTCAAGCTGATGCCAGTGAAACTAGATCCAGGGAGATGCCCGTTACCTGCGAGGGGGGGCCGACCTGCTCCGTCCCTCGGTCACATTCTTGAACAAACACTGCTTTATAAAACACTGCTTTATAAAACACTGCTTTATAAAACACTGCTTTTTAAATGCCTGCTCAGTCACCATCCTGGAGCCTATAAATCTGTAAGTATCCTTCACACAGTCTGCGATTCTCGGAGGCCCCTCGGTATATTTTACACCAAAAGATTTCATTTTACACTGTATAATAATGCACTGACATTGCTATTTTTGTCCTTTTTTCTGTTGGTTGTATATTTTTGGCAAACAGAGAAACTTCTTGTATATTTAAAATGACAATTTCACTCTTTTTTGTCCAACAAAATAACATGACATGCATTTTTTTGACAAAATCCACTTCCATTATGAATAAATACACATACACACTTTTTTGGGCTTAGAAAACTCATATCAACACTTTTCCCTCAATAAACAGAAATCATTTTGGCCTAAATTAAAACAATACAAAACAGACACCATACATATTTTTCCTGTAATATATGGCACAAAAAAAAAAAACAAAATTGCATTGGCAGAACCTTGAGTACCCTGGAGATCCAAAAGGCCTGATTCACTGCATTTCCAGAGCCTCTGATGGATTGGTACTTTTTTTTTAGTTTTTACATACCTCCTGTTGGGTTTGTCTATCAAACAGATGGCTTTAAAAAGACCAGTCCCATTTTAAAGCCATCTTGCTCTATGTTTTTTGTCCATTACTGCTGCAATCATGATGACTACAGATTTTCTAGGCACCTTATGGTTAATGGTAGGTGCTGCCACAGACTCCCACAGGAGTGAGATAACAGGCTGTGTATGGAAAAGGTGATACCACACTGGTTCACACTTGGGCAACTGCAAACTGGGACAGAGTTCTGCAGTAGCTCCCTCCCTCTCGCTCGCTCTCTCTCTCTCTCTCTCTCTCTCTCTCTCTCTCTCTCTCTCTCTCTCACTCATGGAGATGGAGGTAGCTTGACATCTAGCAGTCCGTAGGCAAAGACATTCCAGAAGACGGCGCAGAGGACGAAGAGGGTGTAGACACAGAAGAAGATCCAGAAGAGGGACTGCTCCTGCAGACGCTGCTCGTAGTTATGGAGCACGACCACGCCCAGCGTCAGGCCCACAGCCACGCCGCCCAAGTGGGCCACAAAGCTGGGGTTGGGGCAGGGGGGGAAGGGCGGGGGATAGAAGCGAAGCCACACAGCCCGCCCGAACTCCACACTCACTGCGAGGAAAAAACAACAAAGCGGTAATATACAGCTCACTATGCTCCAGAATAAGCCACCAGTCAGTTAATAACATGCCAGATCTTTTCCAAAACAAATGTTTACTTAATGAATGAATAATGAGAAAAATAATAACCCAAGCTGTACACAAGGACACTAAGGTGTGCAATTAGTGTGAAAGTTTATCCGCTGCCGGAGTGGGTTATGGGCTAGTAGCTTTTAGCCTTAAGCTTCCCGGAGATTCTGATTCAAAGCCAGTTCTTTATTAAGCTTTACTCTCCTTTAAGCAGTTGTTTGAGATGCTTTTGGACAAGGCATTCCTGGGAGGTATCGTTTGGTTCAAAGGCATAACGGCCACCAGGAAAGGGGACGGAGAAAAGCACTAACTCCCCATCTGAATCCGAAAGTATAGGAGACTCACTGCAGACAAGGGCCATGGCCATCCGGAAGAGCTTAAACTGGCACTTCATCCCCGACCAGTTCTGGAAGGTAGATATACAAGACAGATGGGTTTGCTTGGTTCTTTTCAACATATCCCAATACATTTCAGGAGGAACAGAAACCTAAACTGTTTGATGAATAAAACTATCCCATTATGCCAAGGACAGAATGAATAGTTTTACTGCCAAAGGCATAGCCTCTTCGGAGCATCAGGCACACCAGAGTCACAAGAAAGATGCACTTTGGTCAAGGAAATCAAAATCCGACACATAAATGGACAGCTGCGACTGGTACGGGAGTCTGCAGGGTGCTAACGGTGCCCCAGAGGAATGATGGCAGGTTCCTTGCAGAACTCATTCCAGCGGTCCCATCTGGAGCTCAGACAGAGGCTTCCATCCCATCTACGATGCCTCAGACCCCGTACATGCAGGATGATCCTCAAAGGCCAGGAGCGTGAGGAGTCCAACCGCAGGCATTGGGTGATTTGCAGAGGAAGACCACAGGACAATAGGACAATATTTGATCTATCCTTCTTAAGTCCACCCAGAAGAGTTGTAGTTTACCATGTGGGCTAAAACAAAGCAGCATTAAGGATCTTACCATGACAACGTTGGCGAGGTGGGCCGACACCAAGGCATAGACCCCTCCCGAAGACCCCACCACTGGGGCGGTCATGTCTGCCACAGACACCGCCAATGACCCTGGTGGGAGAAACACGGGCTGATGAGAATTAACTCCCCAAAACAACCAAAGGAACATTCCTCAGCGCTGTGCAGCACGGCCACTGGACGTCTGAAACCCACGGACATGAAGAGGACATCCTGTGAGTCACGAGGAACGAGAGACACCCGGACCAAGCTAACGTGTGGCAGGAATTCAGGCCATGGAAAGGCTTAAAGAGAGAGAGCTCAACACACGTCTAAGGTGAGACTCAACGATCAGGGCCGGTGGCTGCCTCCTAATGGCCTGTTCTGCCCACTCACTTTAATTACCAAAAGTCTGGTGTGGATCCATGTAAGTCAGCCAAGTGGAAAGGGAGATTTTTCAAGCTTTTTTTGTTTTATAAACGGCAATCAGTGCTATTCAGTAAAGACGAGGGAGAACATGAGAAAAAAAATAACCTTTTCATTCCAAATGTTTTAATTATGCTTGTGAACCAATCAGGTCTCTATTCTACCCTTGAGTGATGACATCTGGGTCTGTATTGTGATTGCTTTAATAATTCCCTATTTCTAAGGGTTGTCCCGATTGTCTCCTCTGTCTGTCACACTCAACCATGTCAATCAAGCTTTTTCCCCTCTCTTAAAGTCAGGCCATTGAGTACAATGTTGACTATTGTTGTATGGCTTGCAGTAAGTCACTGTGAGATGTGACTATAGAGAAAGGAGGATTACTCGATAGCCTCTTTGCCCTCCTGCTGGTCTGAGATCAGGTCACCCCAGCACCCCAGCAGGAAAAGCAGTTGGGTTTAGACAAACAGGCTTCTGGACAACTGACCCTTGACATAGTTTGACCCATTAGTACAGCTGAGTGCTTATCCCTAAACACACATTAGAATAACAGCAATAAATAACCAAGAACATAAATAAAGGTACAGGAGCCCAGGCCCAAAGGGTCTAAATCTAATTAAGACAGTGGGGAACCCTTATAAGAGAGACCCCACGGGCACTTAGCTGTCTGCTGGCTGATTTATGGCGCATTTTCACCCCTATTTCATGCAAAGGTCAGGTTTTCCTGCTTAGCAGCTGTGTTCCGTCCGACGCCTCTCAGGCATGACATGGTAAGCGGAAGTTGGGCATATAGGCCAACGATAAGAGTCGCATGCTAATCCGACCTACCGAGAACTTCCTCCACCTCACCACTAATGCTTCCATTAAGTTGTGGTTTTTGTCAGAGCCTAACACCCGCCATTTAAATATCTAGCCTGAGCTTGCTATGCTGCCTAGGAACAGCTCCAAAAAGCGAAGATGGTTTGTGCAAGTCTTATTTGGAAGAAAACCATAATAATCACAACTCAACAGACTCAACGCACAGTATTTTCCTGTACGCCACACTAGGCCCCAATTAAGGGCTTATCTGGTCTACTATCTAAGAGGAGAGGCCTGAGCTACTTCTAACTGTGATATTTACATTTGTTCATTTACCAGGCACTTTTATCCAAAGCAATGCAAGGCTGAGAAAGCAGGGTCAGCCAGTGCGTGGAGTAATAGAGATTAAGGGCCTTCCTTTACGTCCCTTACTTCCCTTGCTTCCTTTTTAGCAGGGAGCCCAGATGCACAACCTCACTCTCAACCCCCTCAACTCCCAAGACATTAGGAGGGAGGACACGGGTTAAGAGAGTGCTGGGGACAATCCAGTTTGTCTTTTGTCCTTCAGGCTGAAGGCTCTTCAGAGAACAGGCAAGCCATCTGTCACTGACTGAAGTGCATGTTGAGGCTGTAAACAAAGGCCATGTCAGAGGCCAGAAGGGTTGCAGGTGAAACCAGGGTCCAACCAGTGATGCGGGCAGAGGGCCGTTTATAAAAGCCTCTGGGGTCTGCAGAGGTTCAAACAACACGCCGGACACGACCCACCTGCCAGGACGCCGCAAACGTAGACCAAGCCGATCCTCACGGCACCGTGTACCATCTCCAGGGGGACGCCCACCAGCAGTTGCATGGCCATGTTGAGACCGAGGTGCTCTATGCTGGGAAAGAAACGTGACCGTCAAGGCAGTGGATGTTCTTACCCCGGGATTAAAACCTTATAGCTGGAAACAGTCGAAAGTTTCCCCACGGCGGCACTCTGTTCTCTTGGAAGCGAGGTGCCAAATCAGGTCTCTGTTGTCCTAAAAGTTCTCGAGTTGAATGAATACACGGCCTGCTTTTAAAAGAAATGCGTATTTTCTAAAACCAGACAAGGACCTGGGAGGAAGTGAAATACCTCGATGGACAGAGAAGTTTCATGTCAAAGAATCTCTGGTGTGGCATTCCTGCTTCGTCAATAGTAACTTTATACGCAGAGCAGGACAGTCAGCGAGAAACGACAGTGCTGACCGCAGCTCCACACAGACACATCCGGATAGTCGGCAGGCCAAATCAGCTGCTTTCTGGACTCCAGCTGAAGCGGCTGCCGCCTGAAAGCGAATCGGTGTGGAAGCGTCTCGACCACTGGCCCTCTTTTGTGAGATTTAAAACTGCTGGATGGTTTATTATGTGCCTCAATGTGACAGTTGGAATTCACAAATGACTGCGAGAGGAGTAGTGTGCATTAGGAGGCGTCTGCGGCGACCTGCCTGTCACAAACTGAATGGTCCACTTTCAAAAACGTTGACTGCTTGATTTTAAGCAGAAAATGGTTAGTATTCCATTTAATTGCCCTGCGACACTCACAGAAACTTTGAATGGCACACAAATCAAGCACAGACTGGACAAGTCCTCACAGTCCCAAGCCCACATGACCAGAGTATGTGAATCTTACACCCACCGGCTACAATTATGGGAAAGCGCCAGGATTAAAGTGGTCACGTCCTTGAACACCTCTGATGATGATATTCTGATCACAACACTGACAGCTACGCTAGCTAGGGCAAAGGTATTGATTAGCCTTCAAGACACGAGACAGTCATCCTGCTGTCAAGGGCTGATTCATATCGCAAAGCAAACTAATGGATGAGCAGCACATACTTCACTGGCTGCTTTACAACCTGAACATCATTTGAGATTATATTAAATAAGCAATCAGTCAAATTCAAATGATCCAAGGTTCAGGAGCTCTTTGAATATGAGCTGAATCCTAGAATTCTGGTGGATAATATAGCACTGTCAGGAATCTAACCAGGATAAGAAATTGGGAAAAAGGATGGATGGATGGATGGATGGATGAATGGATGGATGGATGAATGGATGGATGGATGGCCTTCCACCTTCAGAACTGTAAATTATAATCCTATCCCCAGTTCTGGGTATGGAATTAACATATCCGGTCTACATTCACGTGAGTTTCCTTCAGGTTCTTTTGTTTCCTCCTGTTGTCCAAAACCATGCGGTTAGGTGATCTGACGTAAACTGCCCATAGGACACGATGTTGTGTGTCTGAGTGAGAGCCCCGTGATGGGTGGCCGTCCCCCCCACAGTGTCCCCACTCAGGCACCCCATGCTTCCTGGAACAGGCTCCAGGGTCACCACAACCCTCTACAGAATAGATGGTTATGCAAGATGATATGGATGGATATAGAGGACAGATAATCCTAGTATTTGAAATTTAAATTTGAACTCCAATGTGGCTTATTATTATTACGAATATATTAAAATAATGTTTAATTAAATACAAGCCCATTTTCACTTAGAAGTCATTTCAGAATCTATTCCATATGACTGATTTATATCTCATGGGTTTTAAATAATTATTTTTCAGTGCATATTATAAGTTCTATGTCAGTTTTATAGTGTCAGTTTCTATTGTACCTTGACGACTGCATGCATATTGAGTGTATATAGGGCCTATATTACAGCTTATCTGTCTTACACTGTTTTGATGTAACTGTACATTACCTCAGTTGCTGAATTTATACACATTTGTGATATACACTAGCAGTCAAACTTTTCTGCACTACCCAGGTTTTTACCATTTGGGAAGAGTATGTAACACTGCATGTCTGACATGAAACAGAGCAGTATTTAATGTCCCTTTTAGAAAGAATGCCTCAGATTTACTCTGCTGTTATAACTAATAGAGGAGGTTACTTTGATAAATCAAAGATATGACATTTTCTTGTTAATAAAGATACTCAAAAGATAGATTTACTTGTTAGCAAAGAAAATTGAGTGTATTTTTTAGTAAATGTTAAGTGAGTAACGTGCAAATGTAGAAAATCTCAGTGTGTGCAAAAACTTTTGATTTGGTAGTGTAGATTTACAAGTGTAGAGAGACTGACTTGGAATTCATTTAGCAAATCAGCCCTCGAGGTGTTTAAATACAAATCCTGTTAGGTCACTGCAAAATCCAGCACAAAAAAATCCCGAAGCTTTCAGCCTTATCACATTTCTAAAGGCCTGTCACTTTGAGCACAGTGGTCTTCAAAAGCAATTACTGAATGACTAAATATAGCGACAGAAGTAGGTAATGCAGATGCGGATGTGGCTAGACGTACTAGACATACACTTCACTGCCTACGAGAGAACGTCACATATTAACAGCATATATGAAAACCTCCTGAACTGTCTGACTGAGTCTGTCTCCGCCAAGCTCTCCCAGGACCGAGCTGAGGTTCCTCTCCTCACAAATACCTTGCCGTGCATTTTATAAATGAACCGTTATCGGGGAATCAAATTTATATTCACTGAACAATCAATACATGCAAAATGCCTCAAAGCCATCTGCAGAATGAGATTTTAGGACCACATCAGCCAAAATAATAAAAAGCTGATAATTCCACCTTCATGAATTACATTACCATTCCCGTATGGTCCTCTCTTAATATAGCATTATAATATTTATTATTTAAAAATTACTCCAACAAACACCAAACTCAGATGATAGATATAGCAACGTACTATGTGTTGAAGTATAAAAGCTTCTACAGGGATGATTTATCATGCTGCAGATGTGTTTGTGGAGGGTTATAATCCATCTCTATTAGTATGATGAAATGTGTTTCACTCTTGGCTAGTTCGATTTTAAATAGATCTTACTGACCATACTATCCCAGGCAATAACGTGACATGAAGACAATGAGTGTGTTTGCATGCACATAACATTCTCAATATTGTCAGCATCCTGGCTGAGAATAAAATCAAAATAAGAAGATTTATATTACCAAACACCTGTGACCCGCATAAAAGACAGGAATTCAGGAATTCACTCAATCCATCCATCCATCTTCCAACCGTTTATCCGGTACAGGGTCACACAGGAACTCTGGATCTTATCCCTGGAATTACTGGGCACAAGGCAGGGCAACATTCTAGCGAAGGGTTTCCCACCCCAGTCCTCAGGGACCCCCCGCAAGCCATGTTTTTGCTCCCTTTCAGCTCCCGCCACACCTGTACCAGGTATTTGGTATTCTTGATTGGATGGGAGCCAGAATGGAACAAAAACTAGGACTGTCCGAGGGTCCCCGCAGACTGGGTTGGGATGCCAGTCCATCCCCAGATGCACATACCCAACCAACCTGCATAACTACATGTTTTTGGGCAAAGTGAAGAATCAGGAGAAAACCCACAAAAAGATACGTCTTGCTGTTTTCTGAAATGGACTATCTACAGCATAGTGCAGTATGTTCTATTCTCTTCTATTTGAGGGAAAGGATAATACAGGGAAGGTGTAGGTCAATCCATTCATGCCCCTAAAATCACGCTGCTGTTCCACATAGAAGCACTTCAAGACCAGCAAAGCCACATGCGGTTAACCGGAAAGAATGGGAAAATGACGGCGAGCAGAGAGCAAGTATCCACACAGAGCACTGGCCTGACAGCCACGGTGGGTGAGGTCATGCCTTCTGCTGTCTGAACACAGCAGTGGGATTGATTAGCTGAGTACAGTGACACGCACATGTCTGCTCGTCCCACACAAAGTGCCCTTTTCTCTTTCACTGTAGATCACAAACATCACGAAGACAAGGCTACCGCATTAAAACGATTCGTCGTCAACCGTCATGCATTTTCGATCACTCATCAAATACAGGGTTGTGGTGAGCAGCGAACAATACTTGTACAAATTTCATGGTGTTACATGAAAAGAGAAAATCTAAAAAAATGGTGTTTATGAATTTGTTTACTAGACTGTATTTATGTTCTTGTTTCCCAGTTTCACGTCATCTTTAATTGCCGAAGACCAGTTCAAATACTAGGAACAGAAGTACAGAGGACAGTAAAAATCATGTCGTTCTTGCCCCACCCCAAATGTCAAGAATACACCGGTTGCATCCTTGCCAAACGAGACCAATCCCATGATTCTTTGCGCCCAAAGTTTGTTCTTGGGAGGCAAGACTGGTCTTACAAAGACCACATGTACGATCTCTGCATTCTTGGTATTGAGAAACACCCAGAGTCCAGTTAAGGTGCTTCCAGAACCCATTATTTCTGTCAAATATCCAAATACCCTTAATGTCTTACAGGGAATTCTCATATTTGGCTTATTTGGCCACAGCATCTGCATAAGTCAGAATTCCCTTTGGGCTTTTGAGAAAGGTTCTTACCCTCCGAATTGCTGCAGGGGCGGCAGATATACGGCTAACGCTGAACAGAGACCCTAAGCTTTGGTCTCAACTGTATATATGTGCAAAAATAAGCGTTCCAATATACCTGTACCCAAATGGCAAATAAAGCATCATTTCATTTCTTTTTAAATACCTTTCTCATAACAAGGTATTCTGGATTTACAGGATTTGTGTACACTTCTGTATCTGGGCTAATATGAGATCATTAGCATATAACTCAGGCTCTTGCTAAGTGGCACAGATATGTTTCTAATCTGCAGGCACCGTTACTGGGAGATCCACAGCTGCATGACTTAAGGACAGATAGTTAATTCATGTCACAGCACACACTGGTTGGACTGCTGATTATTCAAGGGCATGTTCCCATTTTGAAGCCTATCGGTTGCACTATGCTGCCAATGGTAATGAGAAAATGTAATGTAATACATTGTTAACATTTGCTTAATATTACACGTGTTTCAGTCACAAATAAAGCACTGAGCACCAGTCCAATTGCCACAAAGCAATAGTTTAAGGTTCCCATGCTGTGTCAGGCAAGAGCTAAATGCTGGCCCCCGTATCTAGCACGATGTCAATTAGCTTGCAAGTATAAACGTAATTATCCACATAATGCAAGAAAGGACACTGTTAACAGTTGGGAAATGACCGCTTTAGATTTTGCGAAGGCGAGCAGAAACCACCAAGCTGTGAAGCTCTGGTGTGAGAATGATCAGTCCTCTGGCCTACAGACTCAAACCTTTCTCTCAATACGCCGATCCTCATGCCTGCTGGCTTGTGATGATGCTGGGTTCGATTCCCCGCCCCCCCGCAACTCACCCAGCATGCATGAAGATGTAGCTGAGGTAGCGCCACGCCTGGGCCCGTAGCTGAGGGTGATAGGGCAACGGCCCCTTCAGAAAGAGGGGATCAGACACCTGCAGTACCCAGCGGTTCAGCTGCAGGCTATAGTACAGAAACACTGCCACCTGCAGGGAGGCAGAAAAATACTTAAACAACTGAAAAATGCAACAAAAAAAAAAACTAAACATGGTTCGAATTACGGGGGAGATAAGAGGAGCTCAGGTCCCCTGAAGGCCTCCCCTGAGACGTTTAGGCTGTTAAACTTTGTGCATGATTCTTATGTTGTTATTGTGCCTATATGAAAAGTTACTGACGATATTAACTGGCTGCAGTAGTAACAGTAGAATGTTTTTCGCAGAGACCCTGTTATTGACCGCGCTGCCGCGTACTTGTATGTATGTGTGTGCATGTGACTGCATACCGGAAAACAGGGCTCCCCGAAAGCCACTGCGTAGCTCAAAAGATAAAATGCTAATATTAAAATGATCGACTCTAGGGTTCAGGTGCCACTGTGTTTACTCTTTAACCTCTAGCCAATCACAAGCTGGCCTACCTCGGCGATGGTGATAGCCAGGATAAGCCAGGGCGGTGGGCAACAGGTGTAGCTGTCGAAGTACCACTTGCGGTCGATCTCTCTGGGTAGCGTCTCGTAGGCGATGTGGCGCACCAGCCGCTGGGAGAGGTCCAGCCCCGCCTCCTCGCGGAGGACCGCCCCCTTAAGCTGCCGTCCGCCTTGCAGGATGGCCCGTCGGAAGCTGTTGGAGCGTTTGTTGCTCATCTGGAAAAACGCACACAGAAGAGATTATACCTCCCGGTTCTTCTGAAAAGAGTCAAGGAACACCAGTGAGAAACTGTGATTAAACTGCACCACAGCCTGCAGTGAAGCTGCAGAAATTTGGCAGATTTTATAATCCCATACAAATCGAGCAATGCCTGAAAATCCATATTTGTAAATTCACCTCTGGTCTCTAAGATGGTTAGATAGTAATTTAATTATTTATTCCCAGACTTTTATGCCCGAGGGACCTCTGGACTCACCCCAGCCCATGGGGGCGGTCGTGCCATGACACCCTGCTTCCCACATAACCCTGCCCTGGGCCCCGGAATGTTTCCCCATCGCTAGGCAATGTCTGAGGAATTCCATCCATCTCTAGCACTGTCCACAGCTGCCCGATCCACAATTCCTCACAAACAAACACCTCTTTTGCAACACAGAACCCCAAAATAAAATCAGGAATGTCTTTCTCTCACCCTTAAAAAGACCTTCAGTTTTACACAGACTTTGATGTCATGGTCAATGAGTGGCTAGACATTAGACAACTATTTGACAGAGACGTTTAAAAAGTTCTGATGTATACATATAAAAAAGTTTGCAATGCATTTTGCCTGATTAAAAAAGTGTGCACTGCATACAATTTGGGATGAACTATTGATGGATCGTTTCTGACATCTTTACATCAGTAAAATCCATCCATTCATTTTCTGAAACTGTTTGTCCTATTCAGGGTCGCAGTCAGTGAAATCTGATTTATTAATATATAACTATCAGAAGAGGCCCTATGCGGTTTTATTATTTAGAAATGTGACTAATGTTTTTTAACCCTAGAATTTTTAATTTAGATTTATTTGCTCTCTCCAACCTGCTTCTGTACTGTATGATGTACAGCATCATATTCTTGTCACACCCCCTCGAAAGGAGCCCCACCTGACACTGCCCCTTTAAAGTCCCAGGTCACCTCGCGCTCAGTCCGTCACTATTGTTGATCCATGTGGCGATTTACAGAGTGTTCTCTGCTGGTCTTTCCTGCAGCCCTGACCTGACCTGCCCGCTGTGTTCCGGTCCCTGACCATCTGCCCCCAATCCCTGTTCCATGTCTGCCCATCCAGTGTGGTCTGTGTAGGACTGACCTCTCTGGCTTTTTGACCCACCCGTTCCATGACCCCCACTGAGTCTCTACTTTTCAGTTCTGTGTTTGGCTGCCTTTGATTTAATAGAACCCGCTCTGCCCTTGGGTCTCTCCCAAGTGTTTTCTGGCGTAACAATTCTTTTGCATTGCATTGCATCATTGGCCTCAGTGATGGACGGATAGAGACACACACACACACACACACACACACACACATACATACATACATACATACATACATACATACATACGTAGATTAAAAGTCAAAACAAATGTATTGGGACACTCCTCTTAATAATTGAATTCAGGTGTTTCATTCAGGCCCATCGCCACAGATTCATAAAATCAAGCATCTTGCCATGCAGTCGGGGTTACAAACATTTGTGAAAGAATGGGTCATTCTGAAGAGCTCAGCGAATTCAAGCGTGGTGCTGTCATAGGATGCCACCTTTGTGAAAGTCAGTTTGTGAAATTTCTTCCCTGCTAGATATCCCATGGTCAACTGTAAGTGGTATTACTGCAAAGTTTAGGAGCAACAGAAACTCAGCCACAAAGTGGCAGATCATGTAAAGTAAAAGGTCAGGGCTGCTGAATGCTGAGGCTCATAGTGTGTAAAAGTCACCAACGCTCTGTTGACTCAATAACTGCAGAATTCCCAGCTTCCTCTGGCATTAACCTCAGCACACAAACTGTGCACTGGGAGCTTCATGGAATGGGCTTCCATGGCCGAGCAGCTGCATGCAAGCTTCACATCACCAAGCACAGTGCCAAGCGTCGGATGGAGTGGTGTAAAGCAGTGGAAACATGTTATGCGGAGTGACTAATCACACTTCTCTGTCTGGCAGTGTTATGGATGAGTCTGGGTTTGGCAGATGCCAGGAGAACATTACCTGCCTGACTGCATTGTGCTCACTGTAAAGTTTGGTGGAGGAGGGATAATGGTGTGGGGTTGTTTTTCAGGGGTTGGGCTTGGCCCCTTAGTTCCAGTGAAGGGAACTCTTAAAGTTTCAGCATGCCAAGACATTCTGGACAATTCCATTCCCCATGACCTCAACCCCATCGAACACCTTTGGGATGAACTAGAGCAGAGATTGTGAGCCAGGCCTTCATGTCCAACATCAGTGCCTGACTTCATAAATGCTCTTAGAGATGAATTGACAAAAATTCCAACAGACACACCCCAAATTCTTGTGGGAAGCCTTCCCAGATGAGTGGCAGCTGTAAAGGGGGGACCAACTCCATATTGATGCCTATGGATTTAGAATGGGATGTCATAAAAGTCCGAGTGTAATGGCCAGATGTCCCAATACTTTTGTCTATACAGTGGGTATGTTCATATATATGAAGAAGTTGCAGCAAAACCTCAGAAAAACACCATAAACTTGGGTTTCATTCGGTGATGCCTTGGCAATTAAAAGTTGGAATGAACTTTTGCAGTTGCATAAAAGCAGAACCCAAAAACCCTTGAAAAAAACAGTTGAACTTTATGGTTGGATTATCCCTCCGCTTTCGATTCCCATTTCAGCGGCTTATCCTCCTGCATGAACATCTCTCATTCCATGCATCTCTCAGCTGCTGTGATGGAGTTTTAATGTAAATGACTGAAAGTCGCTGGGCAATTTCTGCCATGGCTGTTTTTTTATAGCTTTTCCTAGACGGGTCATGTGCTGCCAAACAGATGAGGCAGATTCGGTGCTGCGTCACAAACCAAATGAATGCATGTCGGAGAAATACAGTCACAAAACCTGGCAGCCTCCATGCAGATTACATTTTCACGAGTACTTGGCGCTTAGACACCCTCTTGGGATGTCCTCAAATGCTTTATGAATCGAGTGAATCATTGAATTAGGGATCACAACAGAACCAAAATACATTTGTGTTGGTGTTGCACTTACAAAATTATGTAAATGCACGAGCACTTATCTCGGCTGCAAGCAAATGGTAAATATTTATGGTTAAACCTTGTTTTGTGGACAAGTTAAACAGACCAACTTGTGGCGGCTAATCAGGTTAGACAGACCTTGTGTTTTGAACATGTCCAACACCCCCTCCGAGGCGCCATCAGTTTGTGGACCATGCAACACAATCACATAGACAATGATGCTGAAGGCCTACTTCCGAAACGCCTGTGCCGCAACCCACCGTGGATCCTGTGCCGCAACCCACGGTGGATCCCGTGCCGCACGGTGGATCCCGTGCCCCACGGTGGATCCTGTGCCCCACAGTGGATCCTGTGCCGCACGGTGGATCACTAATAATTAAGAACCTGAGCCACCTCAGCTCAGGCCCGTTTATCGTTTATACAACAGTGATCCTCCCCTTTTGATCACTGAGACGTCACATGAACTACAGCACAGCATTTCAGGAATGCTCAGCACCAGACAGTGATAAATATTCATCGCTTCACTGGCATAGGTAGTGTAAACACAGCAAGTGGCGAATTGTTTGCGATCACAATGGCAGCTTTATGGTGCGGTTACATGGTAAAGATACTGCTGTATGTAGCCCCCTGCACACCCACCAGCCCCCCCAACCAGAACCCACTACACATGGCTTTTGTTGTTGTAGGCGCTGGATATGAGAGTCAAGGGAACAATAGCGGCACAGACCCCAATACATGCTCCTCATTCTTCTTTGTCCCACTTCCATTAGCAGATGCTGCTCCCTGACTGTCACGTGACTTGGCCGAGCCAATGACAAAAAGGTATGGGCCAGGCTGCTGCAGTACTTTCCCTTCCCCGAAGTACTGTACCCAACAAAGAAGCGCATTGAGATGCTCCTGGCCAACCCCGCTGCAGTCTCCGAAGTTAATCATTCTTGGCTTCCCTCCTTCTCTTCTCCACACCAACTTTTTTTTTCTTTCTTTTAAATCAGCGCTGAACAATTTGGGGAAATATCTAATCGCAATCTTTCTGACAGATATTCTGATTATGATTTGATTTGCGATATAACTTTTTATATGTCAAGCTTCAGTTCAATATTAATGTTCCTAAGAAAGGCGCTGCTCTGTCCTGAAATCGTAAAGCCTAGAAGTTTTCAAACACAGTATGCATTTTATAAAACGTCAAATAAATAGTCGTAGTTTATTGGTGATTTTATGTTCATCGAAGTTTCTGCTTTTTAACAACTGTATAAAGTAATGTTTTTTATACAAATTGACTCAGGTGAAACAATTAAAAAATGTACATCTTTAGGGCTGCCAGCTGTCACACATCTGGCGTGACACTCACGCTTCCAAACTCTCACACATCTGGCGTGACACTCACGCTTTCAGACTCTCACGCTCAGGCAAGAAATTTTATGCCAAACAGGGGTGTTGCTAAAGAGTTTAGGGCCCCATGAAAGCATATCATATTGGGCCCCCCCAGTCCAGACCAATCCAGTTATTTTAAGTTTTTAGGGCCCCTGTCACTCCGGGGCCCTTGGAATCATCTTAACTCCCCCCCCCCATTGCGCCCCTGATGACAAATATATATATATTATTCCATTATAAACCTAAAATTAGCTACATCAAAAGTGTTGGGGTAGTTTGCAAACCCTACAGACTATTCACAAGGCAATAAAACTGTTACATATATATGTAAATGCATGTACATGTGTGTGCAGACTTGAAGCAACTTGAAAATCTCATTTCAGACTGCTGACCAAAGTTAGCAACCCTACATTTTACGTGAAACGAAAAGTAAAATGCACTGTTTTCAGCTGAAGCGGTGTGTCACTTATTATATGTTTTCGAAATAAGACCCCACTGTAATAGTGATTAAAGTGATCAGTTCTTTTGGCATTTATGTTAAAGCCAGGCTTTTATTTAATTACCGGTGTGGAATTAAGATTAATTTCACAAGATTAATCTATCGAAACCAGTACTTAAATCAATGAGTACTAAAACATATGACATAAATACGACTGAATTATGGGTTTTACGTCTTCTTGGGGGTGACAGTCCTCTGCTGTGAAGATTACTGACTGTCCCATCGTTCTCTTGATGGGTGAGTGGCATGCTAATGCGATGGCTCATTAACAAAAACCAAAGGTGTGTCGTGGCACAACTTTGACCATGAAATAAGTAGGTAATTCACTTATAGCTCAGCCGTTCGTTCGCCGTTCGTGGGTGTATCCGCAGGTGCCTTGGGCCACTTCTGATTGGTGAGCACGACTGGCGAGCGAGGAGCACGACACTCCTGATTGGTGAGAATGACGGTCACACAGGGAGCACGGCATGAATTGGTAAAATAATTCTCACGCCAAGTGGGAAGCCTTGGGTCAGACATGCTGTTTAGTGCACGTCCGAAGTCCATTTGCCAATCGCAGCACACAAATTTGCCAAATCAGATTTGAAATAGATAGATCGTTCAGCCCTATTTTAAATTGTTAGAAATTGGCTGCTGCAGGGACATTTTTGTCTACATGCAGCTGGACCAAATACTGGAGGCCTGTTTACGGTAAATCAATTAATAAACAGAATGGAAGAGAGATATAATGATTAACTGGGGAGACTTTGAACGCACTTGTTCTTAGGGAAATCCATAATTACCAGATTCATCGTTCAGATTAATTCACTTGCTAGATATTCTAATACTGCTATTCATTCAACAAGCATGATACGGCAATTAAATTTGAGTGTTCTGTGGCTACTTGTCCGAAGTGTCTGTTTGCTCCCTATGGCTGAAGAGATGACAAGGGCCAATCAGATTAAAGTTCAGCCTCACCAGGTTGACGAAGTCTTGGTAGCAGATCTTCCCATCGGCGTTGCCATCCGCAAGTGCCAGCAGGACCTCCAGCTTGTGGGGGTCCAGCTCGGACCCGTGGACCTCCAGCAGGTCTCGGAACCGCTCCGTGCTGATGAAGCCCGAGTTCTCGGGATCATACTGCAACACACATGAACACACAACACGTGCAGGCAATGTAGCTACTTATCTGCAACCAACATTAAAGTGGAGGAATCAACAGTAGCTGAATGGCATCTTCTGTAAGCCCTGTGGCATCAATAAGGCTCAGAATGAGGGTGTCGATCTGGGCTCAACTAACATCCGGTGTGAACAGCTCCTGGGCCAATCAGGAATGCATATGCAACAAATTTGCTAGGAAAGTCAATATATTATAATGAATAGATTTACTGCATTTTATGCATCTAATGCATTTTCTAGTCCAAACATCCTAATTACTTAACAGTAGGATTATTGCCTAAAAACATAATCTGTATCACAGGCCGCAGTGCAGCTGAAGAGTGGATAGTAATGAAGTCCCAAACGCAGCTCTCGTCTGCTTTAAATGTCAGTGTTTTTTTCTTTTTAAACACGCCATCCTGCCCGTAACTAGATAGCACACAGCAGGCAGCATGGGTGTGCCAGCGTCGGCCAGATTGCTCACCAGATGTCACGTTCCCCGTATCCTGTCATGCGTGGGTCGGGCCACTTGCCGGAGGGAGCACAAGAGCTGCCCACAGCAGTGACCCTGCCCCCCACCAGCACCCTGATAAGCCCTCAGCCATCACACAGAATGTAACCTGTCACTCCAAACACAGGAGCTGCAACATTGTATAAAAACCTATACCACTACATGGGACCTACACCATTACATGGGACATATACCACTACACAGGAAGTATAACACTGGACAAAACCATTACAAGGGCACATATGTCACGTCACTATAACATATACCTTACATCAGACCCATACCATTGCACAGAAACAATACCATTATACATTATGCCTATACCACTACTAATTTCATCATATAAAACCTACACCATTGTAGCAAACCTATAAGGGAACTCGATCACTATGACCTATACCACTTCACAGAAACAATACTATTATATATCATACCTATACCATTAATACATAAACTATACCATAATACATGTATAAGCATCATGGCAAAACATGAGAAGGGAGTGCCTGTTTCGGGGGAGGGGCGAGATTGTCGAACAAGCCCTTCACACACCAGTAATTAATCATTAAGGGTATAGAGCAGGTTCACATGGCCAGCTCATACAGTGGCACGTTTTGCTGGTTTCAGTTAGACAGCAATATGATTCTGTAAACTGCTCAGTTTGCCTGCCTAAAGCATCATGGGGGTGTCAGATAAAATCACCCCATCCACCGCTCTGATCCCCACATGAAGTGGAAAATGTTCACTGTCCAGAAGAACTGGGTTTCTCACAGTTATTCAGGAACATTACCCATCACTTAAACGCCTTGCTAATTTCAGAAGACCTATACCATTACACAAGACCTGTACCATTACAGGTATTTACACATCACAGGATAACAGTACCTGTCACACAAGACAGGTTCTCATACTTGTCACATGATCCTTGCCCATCACACAATCCGCCATCTATCTTGTTTGACACATGTAAGACATTCCAGTGCCTGGACCCTGGATCTTCAGCCAGACCTGACATGGGCTAAGACGGCATCGATGGAATGAATGAGGGCGGAATCAAGAGCACGCAGGCACCACAAAGCACAAACATTCCTAATATGGGAGTCTTTGTTTCATTAAAAATTAAACTGGCCTCGTCTCATTTTATCATGTATACAACATTGATGAATACCGTTACATATACATTTTTACATTGTTTCTCTTGGAAGTAGATCCTGAAATCATATAAGAAACCATTCAACTTCCAAATTTCAGTTGCCAAGCAAACTTAGAACAGTAGAGAACACTAAACATTCTTTTTCTGACAAAAAACTGTTGAACTAGGAAGGTCTTACTCTGAAGGATATTCACATTTAACATAGTCCCAGGTACAGGGGACACAATGACTGCATCACTAAGGGTGACACGTTGCTTTACACAACACCAGAGGATGACGGTATCACCATTACTCATGAGTCAGTACCAAAAGACAGAACACAGATCTGGTAACCTTATATTCAGTCTCTGAGAAATGCAAGTCATGCGTAAGAAGCGATGAACAAGCAAACGGTGTCACCGCATATTTACTTATTGAATAAGTTCGGCTGAACACTCTTGCACACACACGCGCGCCTTCAGGCACACGTACGCCCCGCTGCAGATTAAGTCTGTTCCTGAGGGTTTCTTCACTGACCTTCTCTTGCAGGACCTCAGCCAGATTCTGAAAAGCAAGTTTCCTCTCCTCGCCCTCCCTCATGGTGAGGAACTTCCACTCAGGCAGAAGATCGATGTCCCTTTCTCTGCCTCCCACCCAGCGAGACTGAGGCACTGCGACGGGCTTCACCCCCCACCTCCCCCGCCTCCCGTGGGGTGGGTGTCCCGTCAAGTACAGATTCATGTCCCCCCTCTCTGCCCTCAAGTACACACACAACCCTAGACCCGCTGGCCTGCACCCAGCTCCCCCCCCACCCCCTTACTGTCTCATCACCAGCTTTCACACTTCAGCGAGCACCTTATGCTCAAAGAAGCTAAGCGGCAGGGACGGGAAGAGAGACACCCCCAAACAAAACAATGCCTGCATCACCCATCTCATTATGCTCCCAGACGTCCCTTATTCTCCGGGAGAAAAAAACAAAACAAACAAACCCGCGAACTCAAACTTGAGGCATCCCGCAAAGTACAAAAAACACAGGTGCGCGGCTTCATCGCGGCGTGCGGCCAAACCCGCCGAGGAAAACCAGGCTGGGTGAAATTTCATTTAAAAGCAGCACGGCGCCGCTGGAAGCCGGAGACGGCATTTGCATTGTGTCCCCTGGCACTGTTTTGGCATGATAAATGGATTTTCATCAGAAAGGAATGAGCTGCCCGTATGCAAATTCTTCTCAACGTGGCACAAGCCTGGCATGTTACTGGCAGAGTCACATGTGTGGCCCTGGGAAAGATGAAGCACAGTTGCGCCAGCTCTGGGATTCTCTATTTTTTTTCACACGCGGAATAATCCTGACATAATGCCACACTCAAAATGGGCTTTCATTACCAGGCTTCTGTGACAGCCGGGTTTCTGAATGGGGCAGGGGCACTGTACACTAAACACAATGCACTGCCGCACTGCTCTAATCTTCATAATGCAGCATAATAATGAGCTCGGGCTGCTACATGGGGTGAAGATCCACCCGCTGGAAGGAGACAGAGTGGCTCGGATCCATCCCGTCAACGGATTTTATAAGACAGAACCATGGGTACGATCTCAAGGGGAGACCATGCATCCGAAAGCTAGTCTACAAATTCCGCATCTCGCTTCCATTAGCATTTAGTTAGCAGATGCTTTGGTCCAAAATAGCACATTACAAACACACGTCTGTCAAGGAGTTAACTAGGCATAAGTGCAGCTGGCCGACCTTCCAATGAATGACCTGGTGCAGGTGTACGGGGCACTGGAGCGAGAGCTTTACAACCGTCTACTAAACAAAGCAAGAACCTAAAGAGATGACTATTAAAATCAGCAGGCAAAGGGCAACACTAAGAGCATTCAGGGAACATAGATTGGTGTAGGCTACTAGAGGTGTTCCGGGAACAGATGGATCTTGAAGCATTTCTTGAAGGTGGAGAGGGAATCTTCTGGTATACCAGGGCTGTGCTGGGCCATTAGACAACTCTCTGCTCCCATGTGAAGAGCCGTGCAGGAACCTGTGAAACGGCCGCAAAATCCTGCCAGATCTGTGCCCATAGTAACACCCATCCCATACGGCCTCATGGTAATCTGCTACTCACAAAGACAGTCTTTGGAACTCTGGCTGGTGATTTCAATGACTGACCTCCAAATGACCCAAACAGGATCAGTATGGGTCTCCAGTGGCTTCTAATGAGTGGACACTTTGATGTAGACGGCCCTCGACAGGTTGTGACCTCTGACATTACACTGGTCATGCTTTAATGGTCCATCATATTTGTGCGGCTTTTTCCCGAAATGCTAACTTCACCATCCAAGGTAACGATGGATTATTTCCGGAGACCTGAAAGATTTATATGACAATTTGTGGATGCCCATTAGTCTATGCAGTGATTTGAGATTTGTAGCAATTAAAACTATAGGATGCACAAAACGAGATATTATAATTATTCATCTGTGTTATTTCAAACCTTCTAACAGTATATGGCTGAAGGTCACGGTACAAATTCATTGATCATCATGAAGAATAAAGAAAATATCTGTGCAATTTCGGCTTTCACCACACAGGTTCTAATCTTAGCACCCTCTCAGTGTCTAGTAAAGCTTCTCCACAGGTTCACAAAGCAAAGTTCCTCTCCTTCGACTATAAGTCACTTAATCTGTGACAACAAGACCCAACCCCAGCTGTGTGTGAATGGGTTTTCCAGGAGGGTTTGGCTTTCTGCAGACCAGCACAGCAGAGATCGTGACCTGGGAAGGGGACACAGGTTTCAACGACCATGGGACCACTGCACTAATGAAGCCCGATGTGGAATACAAAGCCCAGAAGAAATATCTTTCTTCTACCTTTTGTGGCCTTTATGAACTGTTTTACATTGATACGGAGAAAGATGACATTTCTGAGGGGATTAGCTAACAGGCGTTTATGTAAAAGCCAAATGGTAGCAGGGGTTCCTAAATCCACCAGTTCCCATCAGCTCCCCCCCCCCCCACCGCCCCACCTCCGGCAACACACACAGACATACGCATCCCTCCTTCCACACCTCCCACAGGACGGTAAAGAACAGGGGGCAGTGCTTTGATCAGCAAACCAACACAGCTTGTGTTTCACTGACAGTTTGCGCGCCAATGCCCACCCCAGCCATGTTTTGCGTCATGATCACCCCGTGCTTGTTTGTACAGAGAAATCCGACACTCGTCTCTTCTGAGGGGGATCAGACAGGCTACAGCAGGGTCTGAATCTCAAATCTCACCACAAGCCCATACTTCAGTGTTTCCCAATCCGGTCCTCGGGGACCCACAGCCGGTCCACGTTTTTGCTCCCTCTGAGCTCCCAAAAACATAGACTGTCTGTGGGTCCCCGAGAACCGGACAGGCAAACACTGCTGTGCTTTATAAGCAGTCACTGAAGATCGGTGAATGATGATCGAATTAGCTTTCTTCTAGGACAGCGATCAGCAACTCTGATCCTGGACTGCCAGTATCCAGCAGTTTTCTATCCTACCTGGTCCCTGATGAACCACACCTGACGTCAGGCAGATAGTAACTTATCAAGAAGGACAGAAAACCTGCTGGATACTGACACTCCCACTCCTGTTCTAAGGACCAGCACCACCCATTTCCAGTTTATAAAGTCACATGTACACTACCGAAACTTTTCTGCATTCCCCCGAAATATCCATATGACCATCCCTGGCATTATAGGGGTATTTTCTGGAGCTTTGCATTTCTTCCTGGAACACTCTATTATCCAGTAAGAGCCAGGCAGAGAAGCCAGCATCACGGCCCTTTACTATATATTTTTTCACATGGCCAATTGCACATTGTTCGCAGGCACTGTAAGAGTTTCCCAGACGCCGCTTCAATTAGCGTCTCTAATTAAAAGCTACTGCACAGCAAGGGCCACTTCACGCATGCTAATTAAGCACGAGTAGCATGGATGGAACGGGCACCCTCGCTGTGCCTCAGAATGATTCACGGCTGCCGGCAAAACAAATTATGGACGGCTAAAAATGTTGCCGGGACAGTTTCAACTCTTTATCTGATGCTGGGATTGCAGGGAAGGGGAGATCTGCGCACTTACATGGGCACATCACAACCATAACGACAGAACCAGTAAGGAGAAACACTGCCACTGGCTTCGTTTGCTCAGGACAGCCATGGCGGATGCAGGTTCCACTGCAAATACTTTTATTATTAAGACAGAAAATAAAAAAGAGGTAGGATCACCTTCATTGATCCTGTACTGTTTTGTCGAATCACAGTCATTTCACCCCCAAATCAAAGGCAAACGTGGTTCCCCTTTCCAAGTTATCAACTGTTAGAGATGACGACTGCGGCACTGTTGACTGTGATGCCATTGAGGTTCTGAAGCCGGACCCTACAGACCCTACACCTGCCAGGTGGAACCAATCTGGGACTCCCACTCTATTGTAGAGGGGCCTCCCTTGGCTCCCCTCTGCGCTTATCTGGGCTTGCCCCCCCCCCCCCCACCACCACTGCATCTCGCTCCTTCTATAATGCAAATCTGAGGAGTCGCATGCCGTCCCTGAGCTGGGGGGTGCTGGTGTGTCCAGCTGACACGTACGTCTCCATCCTGACTGACAAGGCGGGGTAGCACTGGTGCAATCACCGTAGATTTGCAGCTTGACAGCAGCTGGTGACGCCCAGGACCCCACTGGGACCTGTCAGTCATTGATGGGCAATAAGCCAGATCCCGCGATGAGCGGAGACCACTGGGCCCAGAAGCTTCCGGCACGCAGTCACCACCTTCAGGGCTCACCTTTGCGGGAGATCCATGATGAAAAATGCGTCGCGACCGACAGGCGGCTGCAGCCGGCATCCGGCATCATTTATTCAGCCGTTTGGTGTGATGACAATCGCAGTTGGCCCGTTCGGGAGCAGTGGAGGAGCAACTTGAAAAAGCGATGGCAAGGTTGCCAAGTAACGGCTCCTGCCATATTCTTTTCACAAGCTGTTTCCAAAAATCGTGTACACAGTACAAAAAAGCAAGAAAGCCTTCGCATGCTTATGTTTGTATCACAGAGGATATGAAACAAGGTTTTACGCTGTGATCTGTGCGACACTAATGCAGCGAAACAGTTGTAGCAATTAGTCAATAAGCTGCAGACTGCAAATGGCTTGGGGCAGAGTAAAGGACGGTATCGTGGGTCAATCCCGAGCTGGTCTGCAGCAAGACAAAAGCCTGCAGAGGGTTAATGCACACAAAATACCCCCCCCCCCCAAACTTGATTCACTGAAAAAAGGTACAGCATTGACAGGGGAGAGGTGAATGCTGTTCATCCTGGTTTTATTTAATTGTATCTCAACAAACACTTTGTATGCAGAATACAGATTCTTCCACTTATTTGATATGCACACGAGCAGGAAGCTTCAAGAGACTGA
>JAODJU010000095.1:8890483-8903391 GCA_026776725.1 Gnathonemus echidnorhynchus
CCCCCCCCCCCCCCCAAGAGCCACGCTACAAAAAGCCCTCCATTGGCCCCCATTAATCCAACACACCGCAGCTCAGAGCGTGAAAGGGTGGGTCTGACACTAACCCAGAGAGCCCCCACCCCCGCCTCCCCATCTTCCTTTGTCCTCCGGGGGGGGGAGCTGCGTGATGAATACGGGGGCCATTCCTGGCAGGTGCAGCAACAGACTCAGGGCTCACTCGCCGTCTGTCAGCTCCGCCCGCCTCCCCGCGTCTCGTACCCCCTCTCCATACCCCCCAGTTCACCGACTAATAGCAGGGAAAGCCAGTAACTATACACGGGATTAGGTACCACTCTAATTCAATTTGCACGGGTCAGTGTAAGGATCGACACACCCGGGAGATCTTTCCCTCCAAAACGCCGAGGGGTGAGCTACCAGTGCCCAGAACAGGGGCCCCTAACACACAGACCGCAAGCAGAATCCAGCCCTTCCCCTGCATCACACAGGCACCGAAAATCTCTTCTCTGCCTCATACTGCTTAAGAAATAATTATTAATTATGATACATATGACATGGCAGCGTATCTTTAGGTATTCGCAAACCTACTGAAGCACACTGTCCAATAAATCGCCTTCTTTCGCTAGCTGCAGCTTCGCTGCCCTGGAGTGAATCCACGCAGCCTTCACAGTCATTCCCTCTGCCAGCCTGTGCGGCGTCTCGCCAAGGGTGAACATGCAGGAGAAGCGGCACCAGCCGGCGCACGCACACGGGGGCTATACGTACCTTGTCGAACAGAGATTTCCATTGCTGAGACAGGAACAGAGCCGGAAAGAGAGAGAATGGAGTATGAGAAAAAAAGCCAATGCACCTCCTTGAGTAATTAAAAAGGTGATGCCACGTCTCAACAATAAGAATAGTAATTTGTATATCTTGCTATTTACTTAGGGTTATTACTGGTTAGACATTAGAAATTAGGTTAGTACCGTAGAAATTAAGTGTGATAATTAACATCAACTGTTGGGATTTCACTGATTTTTACACTGATGTCATACATATAATTACCTTCTGAGGTGTCACCGAATTCAGTAAATAATCATCTATTACACCGAGGTGGACAATAAGAAACGATTAAAATTAATAAACGCTTGCGTTAAAAGTGACGGGGCGTTAATTGCAGGAATCGACCACACCTTAACAGCGCACTGGAAAGTTGAGACTATTCACCTGCGATATGATCACACCCCTTTGCATCTGGGCAAAAAGAACAGCAATGAAACTGTGGAAATGTATCACACATCGGGCTACTTACGTCCTCCGGGGCCATAGGAAGGACATCGATACTCTCCAGTACTTCAATCTCATCTCCCTCGGCGTTCGCCGCCACTGCCGGAGAGGAGCTGACCTGGGTGTCCCGAGCCCCGCCGGGCATCCTCGGGCTGCCTCTGCTCCCCGGGTGGCTATCAGATTAAATCCTTCCGGATGATTTTCTCAGGATCGTGGGAGATGAGTGCCATCATACACTATCGCAGGCAGCCGCCCGCATTTGCAGCCCCAGTGCAGGGATAAGTGTCTTGGTGCGACATCGCGAACGGTGCCTTGGCTTCGGAGCCAAACCGTGGGCTCCAAAAAAAATGCGTCGCTTGAATAATCCGAAATCGGTTTTCTGAAATCCCGAAACAGACAGAAACGATCAGTCGTAGCTCGGTCTGGGCAGTCTATATTGTCTCCGATGTTTAAAATACCGATTTGCTCATAGATGTCAAAAAGTTGTATGTCGAGACGTTGAATGCCGCTGAACTCGTGTCCCTTTCCCTTCCTAAGCTGAGCACAAGCGATCGTTTTATGTGGCTCTGCACCTGCACCCGTATTTCGCTCTGTCCGTGACACCCAGCAGCAAAACGACCGTGACTGGGACGAGAGCGATGCTTTAATAAACCGGCGCCCGGAGACTTTCCCGATCAGCCCCTTGTTTGACTCACCTGCTGGAGAGACCGGCAGCTTTCAGTAAAACGTCATCCCGTCTCCCCCCCTCCCTTTGATCCCATACCCTTAAACGCAGTCCAACGAGCAAGATATGGATGACACGAACGAAACAAAAGTTGAATTCCGTACTTGCGCGGCGAAAGGGTGAATTTGCATTAAAAACGCGCAAACTCATGTAGCCCCCCGTAAATACATGGATATTATAGTAAAACGCTGATGCAATACGCAAACACACTGACTGGCAGACAGTAAGAAGTCCCAGCGCAAGAAAATAGCTTTTTGAGGGAGATAAATGAATGTATAAGGAGGTGCGTCAGCGTACCTCGCTGCTGTTTACCGCGACGCAGCTCGGCTCCCTGCCCGCTGCCACTGCGCGCCGGCAGCGTGGATCACAGACCGACTCCCCCGAACTGGCCCGCATCCAGGCAGCTCGCAGACACCTCGCCGGTGCCGCTACAGCGGTACCATGTCAAGCAGCTCTCTGCAATCTTGCACATTGTATTCTTGTTCCTCCATAGTATGAACCCCATCTCCCCAGAGCCCCCCCCACCACAAATAATCAGGAGTGGCATGGTGATATTGAGCCCAAATCTTCCCCATTAATAATCTTTTTACTACGGGGAGTGGGGAGAGTTACATTATTGTACCAAGGACAGCTAGTGCTCATTTTTCCGAAAAGAATGAACATGTCCCATTTTTGCTGATAAATCGTGCATGGCTGATGGGAGACACTTTTTACCACTCAGTACTCTATTCCGTAATGCACAGGGAAAATGGGTTCAGCTCCCTAAACAGGCACCGTTAGTACCCTTGCTCGAAAATATACTTGAATGCATTCTATCTTTTTCTTACTTCAGTGACACTTATAGTTTCAACTTTTATCTCGAAATTTTATCTCTAAGTATTTTCGTATGCAGTTTCTGTGATTCGTTTCTGCACTGCACTTTGCATTGAAAAATGTAATAAAACAAATACGTTCAAGTAAAACAGCAGGGGTGCACTGAACTGTTTACATAGATCACTCAGACTTGGTTAGTGTTTTTTTTCTGCCGTTTAAAAATGAAAAAGTTTATTGTGTGCTGTTATGGAAAGAAATCAAACAGAGAAGCGAGAGAGAGGTCATGCCGTGAAACATCCCTTTTTTCTAACCTCTGCTAAAACTAACATAAAAAAGCTAAAATGAAGCTCAGCAGGTTTAAATCTGAGCCCCTGCACCACCAGGGTCCCTCTGGGACTGCTGTGTGCCACCCCTGAAAGGACACCCTGGCCAGCGTCACCTTTGGGACAGCGTCACCTTTGGGACAGCGCCCTTCCAGCCTCTCCACTGCTGTGGCTGCCTGGATCTGAAAACCGCCCCCCAGCCTGTCGACCTCAGTGTGGGACTCTGAATCTGGAGGGAAATACGAAAGGCTCTGTGGGGCCCAGCTTGACAGGCCTCGTCCCCCCCCAGGACTCGCAGCTTTAACCTACCACTGCCTACTCAGCTGAGCACATTCCCAAATCACATGGCCTTAAGCCTCGTCATTTACTACGTAACTACAGCACAGACATTTTTCTTCCATAAATTAAAATGATACTACACTATTTCATTGAAATACATTTGACATACAGTCCAATTAATTCTGAGAAAACCTTCACCTTTATTCTCGATACTGTGCCCCCAAGATTTCCATTAAAAGTTTCCCATTTCCATGGTAACAGCTTGACCTTTTCAGGATATTTTTAACATTAGACCCTTTAGACACTGATAGTGTGCGCTTGGCCCAGCTCAAGCCGCCTACCGATTTTTGGCACTGACGTCTTATGTGGCTCTTCAGCTCAACCAAAGCTAACCAGGCTCCCAAGCCTAACCCAACCCACCCCACTGTTTTTGTTAAGCCGTAATGGATGATATGGCGTTGCTACCAAGACAGAAGAGGGTGCTAAGCCTGACAGTGCTTACCGCGCGTCAGAAGAGGTGTCTGTCTGCACTCCCTCTCACCTCCACAGCCTCACCTGCCTCGAGAGAGGGTATGGTACAAAAGTAGGCTACATTTGTGCTTCGTAGTTACAAATAAAGAAAACAGAAGAGGCGCCATGAGTCAAAGAGACACCTATCAACGCACAGCTCACAAAGGGGGAGTGAAGCAGTTAGCTTGCTAACCGCTTTCACAATGTTCATGCCATTGTTCACAGTTGCTGTCGTCAGCTTAGGTACAGTGAGCTCCGAGAAACCACAAGCGGAATAACAAACATCTGATAACAGAAATAATTTTTCTGTTTTTTTTTAAAAAAAACGTAGGCTTGGCAGACAACAAGGAGAGACTTTGAGACAGCGTAAGTATGCGACGGATTTGCGGTAATGTTGTAGAACCACCTATCTGCTAAATTTAGAGGAAAAAGATTAATTAAGCATGGGGCTGAAATTGTCACCTCACAAAGGAGAGGAGCAGATCAGGGAATGATCTTCAAGTCTTAGGTGAGATCTTTCACGTTGTGAATATTAACCTCTGCCCGGGTTCTTGAAGGTCAGTGTCTAATTATTGCTTCAAAGGGGGGGAGGGGGGATCATGAATTAAGGCTTCTTGCTTATTAACACCTTTTTTCATTTTTTTTCTCGCTAATATGACAGTTGGCTTGCACAGAACCATACCAAGATAGCATTGGTTAAATGCTGGTGGAGGCTGGCAATGAATAAAGGAGTTTTATGGAGTTTTGGCTCGTCAAAGGAAGTGGAAAATTCCATGGACACATGCTATCGGGAAGCTGCCTTGCAAAATGCAGCTGTTTGTTTGGCTTCACGCTCAGATTGGAGGAGGCTGCAGAAGGGCCTAAGCTCCTTTGTGGACGCCGCCCTCATGTGACCATTTGTGTAACTGCAGCCAAGTGAAAGTAACATGTTGTAACACACTGGCAGATGGCATCAATAGCTTTACTGAAAGGGGAAGGACAGGATGGAGGCAGCTGCTCTGCCCCTGAGCTGAACACTTACCCAAAGCGTTCCATTTTCATCTTTAACTCTGTGACTGAGAACTGCTACATGATACTAAATATAACTGATGGTTGAGGTGATGGTTTTGAGGCCTTAGCGGGTGGGAGTTTCGTAGACAGTCAATCAATGCCTGGTTTAACCCAGCGGAAACATCGGAACAGGGTGATGATTGACGGCGTGCAATAATCATACTCATTATGGTCTTCAAAGTCTTATTCCTCCCTTCCTTAGTAAATTTCAATGTCCCATTAAAGAATCTCCCAGAAGCACTTGTTCTATTGAGGGTCACAGTCATCCTGGAGTCGGTCCCAGGAACCACGGAATGCAAGGCAGGGTCCTCTTCGTACAGGATGCCAGATGATCGCAGAGCCGTCCGGACCTGAATGGTGTGTCTCTGGAGGACTGTGGCCACTGGCCGCAATTCTAGAAGTTTGCGATGCTGACACTGATATTCTTGGGCAATGGCCGTCATTAGGTCCAATCAGTCTGGGCTGTAGCCCTGAGTATTTTAGCCCCAATGCCAATCTTCCTTCAAAAAAAAAACAAAACATTAAGCCCCAGGTAATCTTGATTTAGCCCCTAATCTTTTCAATAGCTAGAAACTCCCCTGTCCAGGGCCAATAATTTAATTGATAAAATGATCACAAACTATTTCAATTGCAGATTGTGCTGTTTTATAGGCGTGAATTAAGCAAATTAAGATAGAGGCATACTTTTAATGATTTTTATATAGCGGCTCTATATTGATATTATGTGACAGCCTAATTAAGCATTATAAATTAAACCTGAAGGCTGCAGCTGCTATATTTTATTCGGGCAATGAACTAGAAACAATTTTGCCATCTTTCTCACCACTGAGGGCCTCAAAGTTTTGCAGAGAGTAGCAAAATCTGCACAAACTGGCTCAGCCAATGACTTTGCAGACCTAAAGTCCGCACGTCTTGCATAACCAGGTACCCATTGCAGGGTTTGCAGGGGAAGCCTGGAAGCTATTCCAGCCAGCACAGGCCACAAGGCAGAGGATGTGCTCAAACACTGTGGGTCATTTAGGGACACGGATGAATTTTTGGACCTTGGGAGGAAACCCAGTGCAGACACAGAGGGAGAACATGCTTGGAGCTGAAACCACGATCCTGGTGGTGAGAAGCTACAACAGCCCCCCCCCCGAACCCCAGCAGTATCACTGGCCAGCGTCTTTCTGCATGTGATCACCTCGATGGCGGTATCAGTCGCGGGGTCTGCGCGGACCCCCAGCGAATCCCCGTCCTCAGGGTGAGTCATCAGGCGCCTCTGCAGTTCCCATCATCCCGTCTCCTCGGCGACGCTCGTCGGCCGTCTAGCGTCTGCCTGCTTTACTGGGGGAGCAGAAGACATGAAGGGTGGCGGCTGACAGAAGTGACGCCCATCAGCAGAAATCCAGACATCGAGAGTGCAGACGGGACCGTTTCCTACTGCCTGCCAGCTGGATGTGAAACTCAACACCCCTGCAAAGGTCATGCAATATAGACAGAGCTGCAAGCCTGCTGAATAAACATACTGCAAAAACGAGCATTCTACCATTGTTTTCTGCACATCATGTGTTTTCCCCCACATTAATCTATACATGGATTTGTAAGCATAAAACCAGCAAAACAGGCAAGACCACTATATTTTGCCTGGGTGTTCAAAGAAGCGGGAGGAGATGATATTTATGATATGGCTCATGTGAGATACAGAACTGCCCTATTGTCCACAACCACGTCAGGAAAGGTCTTACATAAAAACTGAGTGGAATGAATAATTTTAGAAAAGGTGGGTGGCAGATCACATCGGTGTCATTTTTGTGACGTTCTGGTTCAGTCACACTCACATATTGTGCGTAATGATGGCCTAATGTGAAACTGTAAAGGCAACAAACAGTAATTATTCACCAAGCAACACACACATACATATTAGGTACTGGTATCTTTATGGGGGGGGGGGGTTTCTCCCTTTATTTCTATGGCCATAACCGTAATCTTAACTATGACAAACTTAACCCCTACCCAGCCCTAATCTAAACCATAAGTAAACAAACAAAACAGAAGACTTCTGACGGGAAACTCCTAACATAGGCCTGCTTCTCTTTTGTATTGAGATGGGGGGACACCCCCCCCCCCACCCCAAATTTCCAAGGGCCCTCAAAATGATTATGGGAAGGGGGAAGGAAGCGGGGTCACTTTAAGAAGGAGCAGGCCCTGCTCTGTGCATGCAAGCAGAGGGACAGAGAGGGGGCCACCTTCACGGCGAGAGGCCCCCGCCCCAGCTGGAAGACCACCACCCACGCGCTGTCCACCAGCACCGGGGTTTCAGCGGTCTAGGGTATTGGCGGTGCGAGAGGGGGGGTTATAAAAGGGGGCATTGTTTTTACTCGCTTCCAAGCACGCAGCCCGACAAAGCCCGGCCCTTCATTTCTCAGGAATATGCTAATACGCACCATTTTCCGCTTCGCCGAAGAGTTTGAGGTTTTTTTTCCCCAAGTGACGGGGGACAAAAAAGAGCTTTTGACATGTAAATGGTCTGGGAGGCACAGCCTCTGCACCATGGCTGCCTCTGTATCCTAACGGGCAGCCGAGCTAAACCAACACCAGGGAGCACTTAAGCAGCACACTGAACTGCTCTGCTACCTGTTTACATCTCCACAGGTTGAGGGTTTTAATTACCATTTTTAAAATTCTCAAGACCGTGCCAGCTAACATAAACATTCATCCGTTCAGTTTCTCCTTAACCTGAGAACAGGGATGGCTGACAAAGCCAACTTATATTTACCTCCTGAGAGCCATTTTGAATTATGTTGCTGGGGCCCAACTCACGGGATGGGGGGGGGGGGGTGCCCATTAGCGTCATGCACAGTTAGGATGATGCCCGTCCCGCATAGGGCAGAAGGTGGGCATTACGTTGTGCTGGTGCGTCACGGGGCACACAACAGCTTAACCAGCAAGTCACCTGGGCATCATGGCTTTATGGGAGGAATCGGGGGGGGGGGGGGGGCAAACCACACTGGAGCAGAAATCTGAGGTTACCTGGGGTCAGCGACCACAGCCCCTGCATGCTGCAAAATGCCCTTTCATTATGGTGTCACTAGCATGCCAAGAGGCTAAGGAAACTTACAGTAAACATAATACTTCAAAAAGATAAATGAAATTATGCATACCCTGCTCATACTGACTATAAATATGGGACAAACATATGGCAGACATGCACAAAGATTTTATAAACGGAAGATCTGAGTCACATGAAGGACATCTATTTTAATACAAGAATGAAATGTAAATGAAATATATTTGCATATTTCCACAGTTAAAATAAAGCCAACCCTTAGAGTCATCTTCGTGACTGTTGTTCAGTTTCTGAAAAAAAGTATGGCTAGGTGGTCTGCCTTTAAAATGAACAAACACTCTGGTTCCTAAGAATCACAGACGAACTTTAAATAAACCACAAGGCAGACAGTGTTTCCATACAATTATTTATTGTAAATGGCGTGAATGTCAGACACGGGCATGGTGGCGAAGACGACGTGTTCACTGGCGTACATTAGGTCCTACTGAGGCCAGTCGTCAGTCTTTGACACGGTAACATCGGAACGGAAACAAATCGGAAATTAAATCCGGAAAAAAACAAAGAAAACGGTGAAGCATGCAGACAGACGGATGAAATGCATCAGACAGACAGTCAGACAGGCCCAGTGGGAGACAGTGGCGCACTGGCCAGCTGCAGGAGCAGGCCTGCGCCAACAAGCAGAGGCCTGGACAAGAGACGGCCAGCAGGGGCTGCATTAATTTGTGAACAGGGCTTTACAGAAAGGCAAGGCCCAGTGGAAGACATGTGATCAGAAAGTTTGTAAATTATAATAATAATAATAATAATAATGTTAATTAAACAATAGTATTAATACTGAAGACCAAAAAAATAACTGAGCTGTATCAGTGTCATGCAATGTAGATAAAAAAAATCAAATAAATTAAAAATTGACCCACATACAAACAACACAGAAAAATGTGTTTGTGACGTGCTGCATCTCCCATTGTAGCTTATTAATAGCTATCATACTCTACAGCTATGCTCTTTAGCGGTGAATCTGCGGGGGCCACTGTCAGTATGCTCTATAAATATACACTATTTACAGGGTATACAGCCTCATCCGCATTTCAGAGCGGCACTGTGCCACGGTGCAGGTATTCTGATTTGTATGGCCTTTGATTCTGGTGTGAAGAGTAAAGAGGAACCAGGAGGCTTGTCTGAGGTCGAAGAGTCTTTAGGTCATCGCTGGTCCTTTAAGCAGACAGGAGGGATGATCTCAGGCGAAAATAGATCCCAGAGAAACCAGAAGCAGCAGCTCAGTCTGCATTTCTCTCGCATATTTATTTAAATATAAAACAATCTATTCTCTGCTAATTCGTTTACATCAAAGGGGTCACAGGATTAGGACGGGAGGGGTTTTCCTTATTGGCAGGAAGGGAGTGGCCAAAGAGCGTCACACGCTCCCCTGCGACCAATCACCGCTGCTTGAGGAGCACTCTGTACATGGCGAAGCCCAGCACTGCAAACACAGTGGCCCCGATGCTCGCCCTGAGCCAGAAGTTGGAGCTCTTCAGGTCAGCCTGGGTCACGTGTCTGTCCCGAGAAGAGAGGGGGTAAAACAAAAATACGTCACTGACATGACATTTAGAGCAGGACAGGAACCAAACAAACAAACAAAAAAGTGTTAAGCACAATGTGCTGCAGTTCAAACCAGTTACATCAAATAAACCAACTGGTCAAAACTGCCACCGTGCGAAGGGCCACGGTGCCCCCCCCAAAGCAAACTGGCCACCTCACTAGCTTACAAAACAAAACAGATGATACCCCCACAGAGTGCCAAAGGAGCGAGACGGGCTCAAGCGCACGCAAGAGGCAAAGCAAAAGAAGCTTGCGGCCGACCACAAGAGCCGCAGGGAGCGAGGAGAGAGGTGACGGCTGCCTGCGGGGGTGTTGGGGGGGGCACAGCCATCCGATTGTGCGAACGTCACTCAGCACAATCCCATGGGGAGACGGAGCACGCGGCGCGGCGTTATCCAGGTGGGGATGAGGGGGCGACCACGAGATCACACATGCAGAATCCTATACGGATCGACGCCTGACGCACTATTAGCTTAACAATAGACTGACAAGGGGAGGAAACCGAAGACCGCAAAATGCAAATTCAGTGAGATCTGCGTCTGCGTGGTGGGTCTGGGCCTTGCACTTCTGGGGCAATTATGTATCCCAGTGCTGTCTAGGCGTCCCTGCTGTAATCTCTTCTGGGGTGCACCAAGCCCCTACCAAAGCCAGCCTCTGATGCTGCCATCAGCAGGTCAACAGATGGCCCCTCTCACAGGAGGCCTCTTTCGCATGGATGATGTCAAGCAGGGTAAGAATCTGATCTCATCATCATCGGCTAGTGGCAAAGCACCCTCCTTGAGGTTACAGTGCTGAACACTTAAGCCCCGTTGGCAGGTAAAATAGGATACTGAGCCTACAGCACCCTCTGGTGTTGATTTAGGATACAGCATCAATTCTGAGGCTACCCTAAGACAGCACAACTTAAAGCAGAGTTCCTCAAATCCGGTTCTGCACGGCCAGAATCTAACACGGTTTGCAGATTTCCTGTAACCCCTAAATGATACTAAAGTACCAGTAACTTTAGTATCGTTCAGACAGCCAGCTTCTTCACACAGGCTTGCAAACCCACTTCGGCACCATCCGCCTGTAATGGCTGTCCAGACGCCGCCCAAGGCAGACCATCATTCAGCCACTGACCAAAATAAAAAGCCCTGAAGCAGCCCATGGCCTTGAAAGCGCCCATAACAGTTTTGCTTTCGACTGAGGCTTCAACTGCGATACCCTGTCCTCTCTCGCTCAAAAACACAACCTGCCAGCTGTACCCAGCACATCCATCCCGCTCATGGCCTGCAGAGTCCTATCCTAGGGGGGAAGTCTGGACAAGACCCGGGAAAAAGCAAAGACAGTGTGGGGGGGGGGCGTCACGGAACCCTACGAGAGCCTCAGCAGCAGTGACAGCAGCAGGACCTCAACATGAATGCGAGACACCTCAGAGGTCAGGCTGCGGGGACCACAGGGATCGGAATCTGCCCAGGGCAAACGTGGAACTAACCCCCAAGGAGACGAGAGGGACAACGCAGACACGGGAGGACACTGCAGACGGGGCTGGGGGACACGCGAGGAACAGCAAGTCAGCAGACAGACATGACGATGGACTTTTAGTTGCGTCGGTGAGGGGGTGGCACACAAAACGAAATAAAATACAATGCAACATAAAGAATGGGCTCTTTTGCATTTTTATGTGCGCATTTAGTATCCGACAAAAAATGTTCAAACCATCAAGAGGATCTTGGGTGCTAGAATGTAAAGAGTACAGAATTATATTTCAAAGAATTCAATTTTAGTATTTCAGACAACTCTGCAATGCCCAGATAATTTCAGGCAGTCAATTTAGTGAGTAATATTTCAATTCCTTTGCTGAATGATTTAAAGCATTTCATAAATTGGAAGAAAATTACATTGATAAATGCTTCAGAAGCTAAACACCCACAATGAAGGCACAGATCAGAAAATCGCTGAGGAAAACCAATTAATTCCTCCAGGCTAAACATCATGGTTAATTTCACAGTGTTTTAATCACAAGCATCTTAAGCCTTGCGGGTTTGAACAACAGATGAGCTGAAACACCTAAACCGTGGAAACGTCATAGAGACAAAGCATCTACTGGTCATAGAAATGAATAAACACCAAATGTCAGACACGGGTCTGTTTTTCACACAAGGCCCAATGAAGGCTGCAACTTTATGAGGTTTCCAAGGTTCTCAGAATTGAAGTTAGCTAGATAGAGGCATAACCACAATGAAGAGCAACAAGGTAATCCCCCCCCCCAGCCCTCAAAAGGGAGGCGGCACTGGTGTACATTTCCACACTGCATATGCACCAAGTGTCTACACTGTGAACAAAGAACATAACAAATAAGCCACTCATGCAGTAAATATCAGAGACAGAGAGAGACATGGCTTTCCTGCAGCATCTCGACATGAGCAGTGTGCTCATAGCTGGAAGCAATGCTCATCCCTCAAGGCTTCACGAGAGAGGAGACTCATCTCACAGAGGACTTCATGTTAGGGACCATCAGGGGATGGCCGAGGGCCACAGGGAGATGCAGCAGAAGGCTCTGGGGCCCCATGTGAAAAATGAGCATTAGCGTCCAGCCAGAACCACTACCAGCCACGACCTGTGAAAAATCACTGCTCAGGGTATCATGAAAGAGGGAATGAGCTGCCAGCAGTGGATTTGGGTATATGTTTATGGAAAAACAATGTGGAATAAATGACTAAAAAAGTTATACACATAAATGGATGCATTTATCTTGCTCTGTGAGCCGATGATGGACACTCAGTATCCTAGTGCAGTGTTTCCCCACCCAGTCTTCGGGGAACCGCGGACAGTCCACATTTTTGCTTCCTCTCAGCTCCCAGCGCACCTGTACAAGGTATTCGGTGTTCCTGATTGGCTGGGAGGGAGCAAAAATGCAGACTGTCCGGGATTCCCCGAGGATTGGGTTGGGAAACACTGCACTAGGATACATCCTGAGAACGCTCACACGTATGTAATTTTTTACAGACAAATTTCATACACATTTTTGTGCTAGACTATTAAAAAACATGCACCCACAAAAGACAACAATGCCTGCAAGTAAGACACTTCACAGGAAAGGAGCATGTTGGATTTTAAATTTGTCGTATTTTTCAGAATCGAATAAAATCAAGAGGTCTGGAATCCTGTTCAGATGGGGTCTGTGAATATGCAGTGGAAAAATGAGGGGATGACAGACAGAGTAAAAGGAGGAAAGTGGATGAAAGAAGCGTAACACGAGGCACAGAGATGTTGGTAAAGCCCTCCTCTATGGGGGGGGGGGGGGGGGAGAGCGGGG
>JAODJU010000095.1:8912430-8939304 GCA_026776725.1 Gnathonemus echidnorhynchus
CCCCCACCCCCCCCCCCCCCATCCCCGACCACAATCTCCTCTTACAGGCGTCCCATGCAGCCCTTAAAGGGGACAAGGCCCTAAACCCAGGACCCTCACAGCGTCCATGTGATGATCTCAGCACCACACACCTGCTGTCCTTGTCTATCCTGTCATTTATGAGGGGAATCCAATGGCTTGTCACCTGCAGAAACGCAAACGTAAAACACCGTCAGCAGAGATATTCAGGCTGAAGCAAACAGCAGACAATCTGTACCTCAGGCGAAGAGCCGGGACTATATAACTGTGATTAAAGACTACAGAGAATCTACTGTCAACCAAAGACTTTCCAGAAGCGCTACACCTACCTTCTCTATAGATTTCTTGTTGTTGACAGAATACACTATGCAAATTACATTAGCCTGCAATAAAAACAGACTGTCAGCATCATCCATGTAAACATACACTGGTCATGCATGCTAAGGGAACATTTATGTGTTATTGGTCATACTATTTTCTTTATCTGTTAGCTAAGCTGGTAACAATTGAAATGTAACACTAATTAGTGTTGGAATGTGTACCAGGTGGCTCTTGATCTCATATGCTGATCTAGGCAAGGCCATTAGACAAAAGGATAATCACACTAGAAGCCAGAAGTGGTAGTCATGGCAACAATCTTACCTTTGATATCTCCTGAAACAACTGTTCATCGGACTGTTCTGCCTCTGCAAAAGATAAATCAGTTTTTAATGGCTGCTACTGCCACTATTTTCATGCCGTTAATTCAGGTTTAAAAGCGCGGACAGCAGCTGAGAGTACCTGAGTAGTCTACTATGTGAGTGGGCACTCTCTCCGGTGTGACATCAGCGGGAATGGTAATTTCTTCTGCACGTAGTGGAACCTGTTTAACAGAAACCAAGGCGAATAAGGCAAAGCCAGGGAGATCTGCACTCCGCCTATGAGACGCAATAAAGTGCAACAGCAAAGCTGCATGGAGAAGTGATTACAGCACGAGTTAATATAGAGGTTTGCACTAGAGTGAATTCATTCAAATCTGCCAGCCCGCAACCACAGAGCGTGGCGGTATCTTGTGCATTATGGAAATGAATCACGTGTAAACAGGAAATGAGCATCAAGACAAGAAAAACTAGGTGGACATTTGAGACCTCCGAACAAAATTGCTGCTACCCATTTTTTAAAATTATATTAAATTCACATTTAATTCTGTGTTTTTTTCCTGCGAAAAAAAAACTGTGTCTAACATCAGGGTATTGGCCCTTTGGGGAAATTGACTGATTGTACCTGTCCACTCTCAATAACCAAAAATCTGCAATAATACAACTGCACATTGCTGTTAATACAAAAGAAGTTGAGTGATGATATTATGCCAAATAAGCTGTCATTGGGCAGCACTGTGGCCTCACTTGTACAGTCGGGGATTGGCCGCCATGTTTGCAGGGACCAAAAACATGCAGTTAGATGAACTAGTGTCTCAGTGACCTTTATATGTATGTTAGTTTGCATACTGAGATGGACTGACATCCCATCCATGGTGCCACCCGCCTGGTACCCTACGCTGGTCCAACCCATGAGACTGTACTGAAAAATCAGCTGGAAGACAGATGGGATGGCAAAAATACTAATACTAATACTAATAATGTACTGCTACTAGCAGTAATAATGATAGTTATAATAATCATCATCTACAACAGTATAGGAAAGAATTTGATACTGGGGGATAGAACTTAATTTAAAAGCAAAGGTCAATTTATTGAAGGGAATTAATGAAGCCAAATTAAATATGGGGGGGGTACACATCCTACCCCATCCCCTGTGGTTCCTAAGCCCCCCATGATGGTAATAATAATAATAATAATACCAAAGGTTGAGTCTTCATACCTCATCTGGGAATTCCTCGCTCACCAATGACATGATCAAAGAAGTCTTCCCCACTTTGGCTGTTAAAACAGAATGAGTCCAGCTTAAATCACAGGCACTGCACTGCTGCACAGCTACAGCTGTACCTTTGAAGCTGCCCAGGACACAGGGACACTAGCAACGGCCTCCTGGCAAGACGCATCAATAAACTGGAAAAGCAGCTGCACGCCTGCAGGAGCAGTGGGACAGCTGATGTATGCAGTCACCCACTCGGCCTGTCATATGGCCATCAAGCAGATCCAGTGCAGGAGAAGAGCTGCAGCCCACAGGAGGAATTTAACATGAAACCTTTCTCAAAATGGCTTCCAAAGACGTGTCTAACAATATAAATGACTGTCTCACAATTAATTCTACACCTATTTACTTAGCATATGCTCTTATCCAGAGTGATGCAAAACTGAAAAAGTGGGGTCAGCCAGTCCCCGGAGAAATTGGGGTTAAGGGCCTCGCTAAATACCACTGATATAATTAAATATTAGAAGTTTATTAAAGCCTAAAAACAAGTTCGGTTTTTGATATCTATATCAAGAAAATGCAAATTAAAATTAAATTAAAACCCTGGCTTAGTCATAAGAGCAAAATGTTGACTCAAGTAATCATACACTGATTTTCGTGTAAGCATGCAACATCTGACTACAGCACTGTAGGGCCAATTTATTATTTTTTTCAGCAGAAAAAAATATGTAGGCCACTAAGCACTGGCACCAAAGCACTGAAGACAAAAATAGTTCCAGCTTCACCAACTGTGAGACAAGAAAATCTGTGTGAAAAAACAGAGGCGGTATCTACAAGTATGATTATATTTCAAATGTTTAACTGCACCCACCGTATGACAACCGCAAACACTGGCAGGTCACGGTAACCGGCTAATACTCTAATATAGTTTCATCTGAGTTTAAAAACTATGATTATTCTACCCATTTTCATCCAAGTAGCGATTATTGTTTTTCGTGTAATATGATGACTAAATGCACAAAGTCACTTGGAAGGTTAGCTAGTTAAATTCATCCAAAATGCACGTCAGAATTTCTATGTGATGATTTATCGTTTCACCCCCACTCATTGCACCCAGCATAGCAGACATATTTGTCCAGACTCGAAACATGTAGCGACTTACACAACAGTTTAACACTGAAACGTGCTGTTAATATAATAGTGTTGTAAAACACCGGCGATTCTCTGTGGTCCGGCAGTCATTTAGGACTAGTGACCCGTAGAGACGTAATTACCCAGGGAAACTACTTTATGGTACCTTTCATAGCCAGCTAACTTGCTAATTAAAAGGTTAATATGTTTAACATTGTACTGGCCAGCAAATAACGTGATCCGCACCATTCTGCTAAATTACTAGGCTGACTAATAAATAATGTATCTCACTGCTAGGCTTAGATGCAGCTAACGTCCAGGGACATTCGGCTAGCCGGTTAGCATGATACATGATCAGCATCACACAGCGAGTGTGTTCACTGATTAGCTAAGACATTTTCCAGAAACTTCATGCTACAATATTAACTTACGTTCCCCCACAAGTAATATCCTGACGTCCTTCCTCATTGTCCCCGGGTAGGTATTATATGCAGATTAAAAAGCCCAAGTCCGTTTACTCAATGTCATCTAGGACTGTCATGCGGTGTAGGGGTTTAGCCCAGCTAGTATTTAGCCGGCTAAAAAAAAAAACTAAGGCGTGCGGAGGTCACTTCCTCTACACCGCGACAGTAAAGTGTTGGCGCCTTTTACGGTTGTTTTATTTTTGTAAAAAAAAAACTTATCATAATAATATGCCGATTTTACGACTTATAGAGTTACCTATTACGATGCTAATTCAGGTATACATTACACTAAGCGATCTTGGCGGCGACATGGGTTACAGCGTGTAAGGTTGTCATGTTTTGACATCGGGCGGTACCTCCCCGCTTGGCGATACGCGCTCGCGCCGCCTCCCACTGACCCCACGTGCATGGAAGGGAAGCGCGAAGGGACAAACTTTTCCAAACCATACGGAATGCGCGAAACACCCGGTGTGAAGCTGGGTGTTGTAGGCTGGAGATGTAGCCAGAAACCCAGATGAACGAAGTCAACATATATTGATTGTAATTTAGTTGTGAAATAAACAGGCGACAACATTCCAGGCTTTGGAGCTTTCTTTTGAGTTGTTTAGGCTATACATATCTTTGGACTGTGGGAGGAAAAAACAGAGTGGGAGAACATTTTAACTCTACATAAATTATTAGAAATCCAATTAACAGTACAGTTTATTGAATTAAAAACACGAGATTAAAAACAACCTACTGAATTGTTTGACTAAATGCAAAAATTCACTCTTGTTCCCTTCTTTCATTTCCTGTTTTCCCTGAAATAACCAAATGATCTTTGTCGCCCTCAAACTTCCTTGCGTTACGTCAATGTGTTTTGTAGACTACAGCCATTAACCCCAAGACTTAATTATTTCTTAATGTATTATAATGAACGACACCACCTGATCATGTCCTGGACTGACATATTGCAGTTAACTGATTCGTTTCTTTTTTCCTTGGCAAAAAAAGACATCGATCACAGTGTAAGAGTATGTGTTCTTGTAGACAGTTCCCCTAATAGATGATTCTGTTCGACATCCATATCCGAATTAGTCAGCTGAGCAGTTTTCGTCACTTAAATTTTGGCCAAAGTGCCCTAACCATCACTAAGATCTCGGCATGGTAATCCTACCTAAAACTTTCACATATGACCAAAGCATGATATGATGTTTAATGCTTAAATAAAATTAATTACACATAGAGAACTGGTAGGACTAACGTACTTATAATAGGCAAAAGCTAAAAGCTGGCTCTTTTATGGATCAATCTTGTTCTGCAAGTTTAACTAGAGTACTGGACATTTACGAAAGTTCACACAGTACATCCTGACTCCACATGTGATGTCATATCTCATTACCTGCATTTACTGCCGTAAGCTGTACTGTTGTGCATTTAAATAAACTCTGATGATTTGATTTGAAATGAAGACAGTGACCACAGCAAATATGTAGTTTTACCCTTTGTTTTATAAAATGACTACACCGGCAGTACGTATAATATGACCATTATAGTTATCAAATAAATACCATTTGACGGTATCGCTTAATTAGAACATACAATATCATCGCCCTAAGTACTTTTTAATCTTGTTTTTCAAAGACACCACTTTTACCTAAGGTCCAGTGAAAGCCAGGCAGTTTCCACGCTGCAACCCATACAACCAGAAAGCAGGTCTCACAGGCTCTTGGAAATGGACTGAGACACTGTGCAGCAGCATGATATCATTATCATGCGTGCTGTAGAAGGACAGCTGTCCGTTATCCCTGTCAAGCAAGACTGTGATTCTGCTGGGACGGGCATGGTCCAGATGCTGCTTTGTATTGTTGTGCCAGTAGCTCAGCCTTCGGCTGGTCCACTCCAGACACCAGGAGGCGGCAGTGCGCCCCAAACGGTCATCGCGGCCCAGGCTGGAGTATGCCACACCGATGGCCCAGCCCACGCTGTTAGTGGAATCCACATGCCAGTAGTGTGTGCCACCTGTGAACTCTTGCTCCGCCATGACCTGACAGATTGAGAAGCGGTGCTGCTGTGACTGAGCCAGCCTCTTGGGTCCTCGCACCTCTGCTTTGCGGTTGCCCTCAAAGAATGCCAGATCCCCGTGCCCAAGATGAGGACTGAATGTCAGCCGCTCATAGCCTAGAGGACAGAGTACAGAAAAACTACAGTTTCCATGCGATCCAGGAGTTAGAGCACAGAATGAGGGGGCACACTGCCACATATTAAAAATACAAGTTTGAACCCCCCTCTAAATTATCTTCAGCCACCCCCCCCCACCCCCATCTACGGAGGGGGACCCTCCAGCTTGCCAATATTTACCCATGCCCATGGAACCTATTTGTAGGATTGCCAGACCACCCCCCCCCCCCATAAGCCTGGGGGGTCCTATTTGTTACCCTCGTCATTGGAGAGGCAGGCAAAGCGGACACAGAGAAAGGCACATCTTGCTCTATAACTTAAGAGTCTGAACTCCCCCCTTCACATACACAGAATAAACTCACTGTACAGTTCTCGACTGAGTACAGGGGCTTGTTCCCAGCCTCACACCTCCCCTGAAGCACCTACACCCTCCCCCTTTACGAAGTATGCTACTCGTGCCAGTACTTACATCCTGCAAACATGTCTACCGGGTCTGCCTCTCCCACGGCAGCCACAGGCACCTCAGACACATCCTGCTCTTCGCTGACTGTCACCGCTGCACTGTTTTCTGAAAATTCGTCATGCCATATTCAATACTGCATCATCAGCAAATGCGATGATGACTCCTTATAGAATATTACTTTATAACACACTCTTTTTAAGAAACTCTCCTCTTGTGTTCTTTGCAATATAGTTATACCATTCTCATGTAAATGTGTTAATTTAAATGTGTTTACTTCGCTGACACTTTCGTCCAAAGCAACATAAGAGTTTTTGATCAACATAAGCTTTTGATCAGAGAGCAGGGTAGCTGGCATGCAGTGTATAGCATGTAGCTGGGTAGCTGTGGGCAGTGGTGGCTTGATGGTTAGGGAAGCGGACTTGTAATCGAAAGATTGCAGGTTTGAATCCTCCACCAGCAAGTCACCACTGAGGTACTCTGACCAAGGTTCCGCCCCCAAGCACTGCTCCCCGGGCGCTGAATTAGCTGCCCCCAGCTATGTCACGAAAGTTACATATGGGTTAAATGCAAAGGACACATTTCGTTGTTGCGCACTGTGTGCTGTGGTGTGTTAACAATGACCACTGATCACCTAATTCTAAGCCCCTGAAGAAGTTAAAATTAAGGGTTTTGCACAATGGCTCAGGAGTAATATGCTGGCCACAGAGTTCTAACCCACGACCTACTGGACATGTGGTCAAATCCCTGTCCTATTTAAATTCAAGGGTAACTCTTACAGTCAACATGGGGTTATGATTTCTGTTTATGCAGGACAGGATGGCCGAGTTGTCGTTTTGGAGGGAAATGAGAAGTGTTTCATTACCTGAAAATATAAAATATAATGCTAACACGACAGTGTACCTTCTGGTTGTTCTCTGTACACTGGGAAAGTGCTGCCAGTGGGATCCAGTGTGCTTTTTATGTCCTGGACCAGACTAGTACTGGGGACTGATTCCACTGGGACGTCAAGCTTGGTTTCTTGTCCATCACAGGAAATATGTGGCTATGAAAAGGATACAGAATCCTGTTAATTACAGAGGGTCCAAGAACATATGCAAACTTTTTTTCAACAACAAATATTAATAAGGAAAAGAAACAAAAATCAGTCATTCCATTTTCACTTATTCAATTAGAATCATTAGTGATTATGAGAGTATCAGAAATTTCAGGATAAGACGAATTCCGACCATCATAACAGCGCAACGATATAGCGCCTCTAGTGGCAGATGTTGCGGTTATCCTACACTGTCCTTTAAACTTACTGACCAAGACAAACTTCCACCCATCGGTTTTCTACATTCTTATTCTGGAAAAGGCAACCTTATTTACCAGTTTTCCTTACTTTGCATTGACGTTAAGATGTTAAAAAGCTATATATGTACATTTTATCTATTGTCTATATCTCTATTTAATTGAATTACAAGAACGTAAGTGGAAGAAGAAGAAAAAAAATAACTTACCACACTGTGTTCGTTTTTTGATAAAATATCCTGCCAGTTCTGTCGGCCCAAAACATCTACAATTTTGCAAAGTGTGATATTTCTCTGTGGTTTGTAATCCGAGCGAAAGGATTCCCTACACTCTGGGCACTTCTTCTCCGCATTTCGTCCAAGATGAGTTATCAAACATTTTTCACAATAGTTATGTCTGCCGCAAAACGATGTCACGGGATCTAGAAAGATCTTCAAGCAAATACAACACTCCAGATGTTTGGCTAAAACCTTGAGCATTTCACACTCCTCGAACGCCATAGCCTCGTAAAGCAACGATATAAACAGCCGTGAAAACGAAAGTGACGGTGCCGCTGACGGGCTCCTTCTAGTTCCGTCGCAAAACGAAGCGTTAGCGGCGCGCTGTTAGGTAAACGCGTATTATGAAAACAGGAAAATACAATAACGCTTTGTAATCTCGCCAGCGGGAGACACGCACAAAATCAATATTCAAATGCCTTCATTAATAAACAACAGGAAACGCATACTTTTGAACATGTAGTACAAAAAGCGGGTATGCCTGTCAAAATCCACACAATTTTCTTTACACACTAAAGGAAAGGGAAATCTTTGCACAAGTAATTTTATTCTTCATTTTAAATGAATCAGTAAAACACAACCTGACTGAATACTGAACAAATTAACATTCACATAATTCACTGGAGCTTTATGTGCACTCAGCAAGAGCATTTTCACACCTTTATCAGGGACAGGTAGGCTATACCTAATGCCAAGTATGTCTGGATTATTTTGTAAATAGAAAAACGGATAAAATCTCTTTGGGAGGTCGGGGCCAGAGTTTGAATGGTGGTAATTTTGGACTTTAATATTGCAAGTAGGCCTACAGACAAGTATATACATGAACTGAGGGTCGGTTTTCTATTATGAATATCAGCACCACAAGTAGAACATAAAGCATCCACGAATGTTACAGAGCGGCTTCAAATGGCACTGACTCAGAATTAATCCCGCTGTGCGACACCATGGAGCGTGCCGCTTCCAAGTGTGCGGAGAGGTAAACTGAGACCAGGTGGGCATCTCCTGCTTCTCCTCTCCTTTAAAAAATGCACCCTATTCGAGATTAAAGCCATGTATTGTCATATGTGCAGAGGGTCAGTGGGGTAAGTGTCTGTGGTCAGAAAATCGCCAGTTTGAGCCCCTCCCTCGGCAGACCAGTCACATGTCTGTGGCCCTTGAGCAAGGCCCTTAATTACCCCCCAGCTCCATGAGTGCTGCACATTACCTGACCCTGTGCTGTGACCCCCCAAGCTATGGAGAGCAAGGTGGGGTCGGTGAAGAGAAGCAATTTGAGTACATGTACTGGTGTAAATTGCAAATAGAGGATTTATCACAATGAAATTTGTGTGATTGTGTGATTTCTTTTACTCCAAATGCTGCAAAAAGAAAAGGAGAAACAGAAAACAATATTTCAAATTATTGTGGTTATCGTCTTCACCTCCAACAGCATTCAACTGCAAAATGCAACATCGAAAAAAAAAAAAACCCACGATGATTCAGTGACAAACTTTTCCTTTATTTTCCTGACAATTTCTTACATGGATAATGTTTTTGCCACATAAATTATGAAATTATTAAAGGTAGAATATAAACATTGCAGAGCCGCCTTTTATATGAAGGGCCTGCCGCAACATAAAATTAATATTACAGGTTAATTAACAAATCTAAAGAATCTAAAAATGATGGTGGATAAATAGACTTAATTAGAATTTTATTTTTTACCATCTAAGTCCCCCTGTGCACTTGATGAACGTCTGCATAGGTTCATGTGGATATTGCGCCCCCTGCCTTCAGATGGGGTATAACACACTGTATACTAAGACACATCTCCACCTTGCCCTCACATATGAAGATAAACTGCTGATCCTGTGTATCCATGGTTACATCCACACTTCCACTAGTTCCCCTGTGTCCCAGGACTGGTTCTCCTAAAATCAGGATTAAATCTGCTGTACTTTGCATTTGGATTATGTTACATTTATATTTGTAGTGTACGTCTTTAAAAAGCTTTACAGTGTTTACATTAAAAATATAATCCTGTAGTAGAAAAACAAAAATAATACTGCTTGAGTATATTTTAAACTGAAAGAGCACATTAATTCATTTTTTGTTTGGTTTCCATTTTATATTGCCTTGTGGAAAGATTTGTAAACGTAATATGTTTTGTGAACGTAATATGTATAGTACTTTTAAAGAATTCATATGAAAAGACTGTAATAAAACTGTAATAATTATTCTATTTTTTCATTCACAATGGTTGTGTGTGTTGCTAATGCATAATTACAGAAGTATTGTGCCATTTTACTGATTGAAAAGAACTACAAAAAATAAGTTTTCTTTTGATGATTCTTCAAATATTTTTGAAGTAACGCAAGCATGGTGAGGTGTAAAAGGCTTAAATAATACCGTAGCTAAACATAAAGAACTGAGAGGACTGATAAAATGGGAATAACTAAGAACTGGCCCTTTTTTAATTTTAATTAAAATACTGGAAACTTAGTAAAGTTCATGTAGTACCTTGACTCAATTGAAAGGATCAGACAGTGACCACAGCAAATCTGTATAGTTTCATCCTTTTTTGAAAGAATGAATATTAAATTTATATAGCACTTTTCAAAACACCCAAGGCCCTTTACAGAACCAATGGGGAGCCACACAGTAGCTAAGGTGACAGAGGGACAGGAGGGAATTCATCAGATATAGAAGATCAGGATGCCAGATCTGAAAGGGCCACAACAGGCAACTTCAGCCAATACATGGGGGTACCACCCATACTCTGTCACAAGATGCCCAAGGATCCTTAATGACCTCAGGGAATCAGGACTGTGGTTCTACATCACATCTGAAGGATAGCATCATTTTTACAGCACAGCGTCTCTGTCACTGCGGCATTGGGATCCACACAGACCACAGTATGGGCTTATCCTCTAGGCCACACCAACATCCCTTCCAGCAGCAACCCTTCCAAGTACTGGCCAGACCCAAACCTGCTTAGCTTCAGGCTAACTGGCTGGTCTGAACAGAATATGATATGGCAGCTGACTAAATAACTCCTTTTATAAAATAACTATAATGACAATGTGTAGGCGAGTATGATTGCAACAGCTACCAAATGCCATTTAATGTTGTCTCTTAATCAGAACATAGTTTCACCACTACTAAATACTTTTTATCTAGTTTTTCTTTGACACCACTTTTACCAAAGGTCCAGTGAAACCAGGCTGTTTCCAGGCTGCAACCCATACAACTAAAAGGCAGCCACTGGTGCCTGGAAATGGACCGAGACACTGTACAGCAGCATGGGACCATGTCAGACAGCTGTCCGTTATCCCTGTCAAGCGAGACTGTGATTCTGCTGGGACGGGCATGGTCCAGATGCTGCTTTGTATTGTTGTGCCAGTAGCTCAGCCTTCGGCTGGTCCACTCCAGACACCAGGAGGCAGCAGTGCGCCCCAAACGGTCATCGCGGCCCAGGCTGGAGTACGCCACACCCAGCCCACACTGCTAGTGGAATCCACATGCCAGTAGTTTGTGTCACCTGTGAAATCTCGTTCCGCCATGACCTGATAAGCTTGAGAAGCACTCCTGATCATACAGCCTCTTGCATTACTGCACCTTCACCCTGCGATTGTCCTCAGAGAAAGCCAGATCCCCGTGCCCAAAAAGAGGACCGAATTCAGCCACTGATAACCCACAGCAGAGTACAGAAAAAAGAGCAGCTGATGTTCAAATGTCCTGTCAAATTATGGTTAATATATATTGGCTAGACAAAAATTCAGTATATAAAACACTATGTTTTCAACTGTTTCCAGTTGTTTAAAATTTGTTTTTTATATCACTTGATTCAGTTTTAAAATTATGCATTAAATTATTTCTAGTGGGTCTAGTTTAATTAGCATTATTTGACAAAAGTATTATAATACCTTTACTAAACTGATTAACCTGAATGATGTGCCACTTTCCTGGTGTTCTAGCACTAAATAAAATACATTTTGAAATCTGGAGAGCCTGGTCTCCCCAAGTTCTGGGAACTTGAAAGGACATCACATCATCTAGATGCCATCTAGATGTATGTGTTTTTATACTATATATAAAATTTGGCTATCACAATTGTCCGTTATACTTCCAGAGATGGAAAGGTCAGGTTCAGACAGTATTAATTCAGACCAGGATTTTGCTTCCAACCAGTTGAGCATAAAGAATCACAGTCATGGAGTTACTCAACTGGTTCGCTGAAACAAAATCTTGGTCTGGATTTGTACTTTCTGAACCTGAACTTCCCACCTCTCTAAACATCCACCCATCCACCTTTTATCTGCTTAAACGGGAGAAGACAACTTATTTTTCAGTTTCCATTACATTGCATTTTTTTTACTTTTGCACTATTTTAAAACACACTCTCTCTCTCTCATATATATACACACACACACACACACACAGTTTATCTATTGTCTATATCTCTATTTAATTGAATTACAAGAATGCAAGTGGATGAAGAACACTGGGTTTGTTTTTTTTTTTTTTGTTTTTTTTTACAAAATATCCTGCCAGTTCTGTCAGCCCAAAACATCTACAATTTTAAGTGTGACATTTCTCTGTGGTTTGTAACCCGAGTGAAAGGTCTCCCTACACTCTGGGCATTTTTTCTCTGCATTTTGTCCAAGATGAGTTGTCGAACATTTTTCACAATAGTTATGTCACGTGATCTAGAAAGATTTTCAAGCAAATACAACACTCCAGATGTCTGGCTAACACCTTGAGCATTTCACACTCCTCGAACGCCATAGCCTCCTAAAGCAACGATATAAACAGCCGCGAAAACGAAAGTGACGGCGCCGCCGACGGGCTTCTCGTTCTACTTTCTGTTAAGTAAATTCGATTGATAAAACCACGCAAACAGAATCAGCCCATGTTTATCGACACTATGACCTGCGGTAACACGTACAAAATCAATACTGAAAGGAATTCATTAATACCAACAGAAAACACATGGTTTTGGGCATTTAATATCAAAAGCTGACATTCCACTTAAAAATACAAATCTTATTATTTGAAAATAATAGAAAAAAAGTAACGTTATAACGTTATAATGTTATGTCCCTGCTGAAAAGAGCATTTTCAGCAGGGACAGGTAAGTTATACCCAATGCCAAGTGTGTCTGGACTATGTCGCAAACAGAAAAAGGGATGAAATCTGATAGTGAGGTGGGGGCCTGCATTTGAATGGTCCTCATTGTGGATGTTAGTACTGCAAGCCGGCCTGCAGACAAGCATACACTGAAACTGAAGGTCAGTTTTCTTTCATGAATATCAGCACCACAAGTAGAGCGTAAGGCATCCATGGATATTACAGAGGGGCTTCAAATGGCACTGATCCAGAACTAATCCCGCTGTGTGACACCATGGAGCGTGCCGCTTCCGAGTGTGCGGAGAGCTAAACCGAGACCAGGTGGGCATCTCCTGCATCTCCTCTCCTTTACAAAATGCACCTCATTTCAAATGACTGTAGTTATCGTCGTCTCTTCAAGCTGGCTTCTGCTGCAATGATGCAACAACGAATTAGACAAATAAAAAAAAACATGATTCAATGACAAACATTCATTAAAGGCAGAATAATTATTATGAACACTGCAGATGTTTTTTTTATATATGAAGGGCCTGCTACAACATTACAAATTATATTACATATTAACAAATCTGAGTAAATTTAAGGATGGTGTTTCAACAGCATCAGTAAATCGAATTGCTTATTTTTTTCAACTTATCTACGTTGATACATGCATGCATGGATTCATGTGGAAATTGCGCCCCCTGCCTTCACACGTGATATAGCACACCGTACAATACAAGAGTCGCATCCACCTGGCCGGCTGCTAAACCGGCAGCGATCGCTGCTCCTTACTGGCATAGTCTTGCGGAAGCATTGGCCGAGCAATGACCTTCTGGAAGGCCGCGACCCACTCCTTCTGCTCTCGCTCCTGCTCACACATGAAGATGAACTGCCGGTCCGGCGTATCCATGGTCACCCCGCACTTCCACTTGTTCCCCCGCGTGCCTCTGGGTAGGCACTCCTTCACCGCGTAGCCGTGACTCTCTGAGCCGATGAATATGACGCCCAGCTCTACAGCATCCTTCAGCCATAGACAAAACACACATGCACGTGTTGGCATCGCGACACTTAAAGATGCCCACGGAGACTTGTACTCATCTACATCCTGCCCACACAAAAATCAGTGCAACTCTGACAGACATGGTTAACTTCCTTATTGTGCATTTGAGTTTTAAATATAAATGTGAGGAACAAGCAACCGGATTCACTAAAAAAAATAATGCAGAAGATACAATGAAGACTTTAACAATGAAAGTTCAGACACACCATTTCAGCAATGCTGAAATTCCAATTAATCAGTAAAAGAAAAAATACAAAATACTGACGATTTAACACTGTGAAAGTTCATTTTAATGGAAGTTTATTTCATTTGGCCAGTTCAGTAAGACGGCGGTAATCTAAGCTTAGATTAAGGTTACTGGAAAGGTGGCATTACCGTGAAACGGTAAACTGGAGTATAATATTTCCATTGCATTCAAAGGAGGTCACACGCATTCAGCTTTTATTCTCATACCAGTGGGGTTTTGAAATAGAGCAGCTTTCTGTCCTTAGAGTTCAGAATGAACCATCTCTTCTTGAACAACTCCCAGTGCTGTCCGGTAGAAACACAGAAAGGGAAGCAGACAACAGGAAAATGTAAAGAAACGAGTTTACGTTGAAAGGCTATGCATTAAACATCAGGAGAGGCTGTGCCATGGTGATATTTATATCCAGTGTAGGGTGGCAGATAGTCTGGAGCCTATTCAAGGCAGAGAGGGCACAAGGCAGGGGACACTCAGGATGGGATGCCAGTCCATTACACACCATGGGCAATTTAGAGATGCCAGTTTACCTAATCGCATGTCTTTGTAATGGAGCGGGAAACTAGAGGTGGAAAATTCAGGTGGTTGAAAGAAAACCTTAGTCTGGATTTGTACTTTCAGCACCTGAACTTTCCACCTCTGCAGCAAACATGGAGTTCCAGTGTGCAAAGGAACATAGAAGTGAGACAGGTAATAGAAAAGAAGAATAAAGCTGTCTGGAGCCAACCCAGCTCTGAGTGCTGCTAGCCCAAACTCCCAATGATTCAGCAGAAACAGGTGCAAGATAACTGAGAAAAGAGCTGTTTAAAAGCCTCACATGTGTAACCAAAATTCTATAAACCTGCCGTTCAGTGGCCAAACTCACAGACAACATACAACCAACACATCCCAAGAGACAACTACAATATATAACTACAATATACAAAACCACACAGTATAGCAAAGCGCTTTGTAATGAAATGCATCAGCAGCAGTCAGTGGGCCTGCAAGGTAGAGTAACCGTACAGAAATAGGTGAACTACTCACCATCGGCCCAGTCTTCTCCATATAACCTTCTTTTTGGTAACTTCGAGTTAGCAGGGGTATGAGCTTTGAAAAAAAAGAGAAAAAAAGAACTGGATACAATATCCATCCGTCCATCCATTTTCTGTAACCGCTTATCCTCCTCAGGGATGCGGGGGGTCCGGAGCCTGTCCTGGAAGCTAAGGGCGCACAGCAGGGAAAAACCCACCGCAGGGCACATTCACACACTCACACACCCCTCACCCACACATGCGCACCCACCAACGGGCAATTTGGTAATGCCAATCAGCCTCAGCATGTTTTTGGACCGTGGGGGGGTAACTGGAGAACTCGGAGGAACATGTGGAGAACAGTCCACACACATGGAACCCTGGTAGGGACTCGAACCCTGGCCTCAGAGTTCTAACCACTGCTCCATCATGCTGCCCCTGTTCACAATATATAATGCAAAAATATATCTGTGCAATTGACCCATGTGCTGGCAAAATAGTATTTGCTTTCCATAAAAAGGACACGTAATTCTTGTTTTTTTGTGAAATCACTAATGTCTGAAATTCATATACATTATTCATGCCACTTTACAATATGACCACCTTTTGCCACTTAAAAATTTAATGGGGTTAATAATTGTCCATTAATGATTTTCAAAGTGTTCAGCCTAATTAATAACCTAATTGTCAACCATTCAAAAACCCTTTATAAGGGAAGTCTTACTGTAAAGTGGTGCCGCGCTATTCTTGTATATAATTTTAAATCACAGAGAACGGGAAAACAATACTGAATCCTTTTACCAGTTAAGTACCTTAATGGAAAGACATAATCACCATCCATACTGGAAAGGAAACAAACAATCCAAAGCCTTTAATTACATCAGATGACCACAGTAGAGTTGCTTACCTCACTTTCATTGGCTCCAGGAAAGGCCATTTTCAGAAAAGCAAAGCGGGCGGCTCGTATTGCGTTGAACCAGGAAACGATCTCCTAGACAGCAAGGCATTTTTTTTTATGCAACTGTAAAAGTCACAACCTCTTCCCAACCACTATGACATTTCCTGCTCTGCTTGAGGTATTCACTTGGGTTTCATCTTACCTGCCCATTGTCATGGTACACAAACAAGTTCCTGGTGTGGTCCTCCTGGACATAGGTGATCTGGAGCCCATGCATGTGACCAATCTTCTCTGGTTGGAAGACGGCATTCAGATCTTTTACAGCAATAACTGCTTTGGGCATCTTGGATTGCTGCGGGTGAAATATGTCTGTCTTCAAAACATTGCACGTTGCCTGTCAGTGATGACTATGAATGGGCATACTCACATCTTCTTTAGTGAAGTACTTCAGGGTGAAGTCCTTCTGAGAGAGGAGGAACCTCCTTTTCAAGAACTGTTTGTTGTCCTTGCCCTTCTTCCATAATGACCCTTCATAGACTTCTGGAAAAAGAACCCAGGAAAGTCTTATCTACACCTTAGAAGGTGCTGATGTACAAAGTCTCTAACATTCACCTTGCATCTAGCAGTTCTGCTTTGAATTTGGTAGACAGATACTGAGGATATAAGAATATCTGAAGGTAAAATATTCATAAGATAATGTGTCACTCAAATTGCACCTGCTTTGGGCTCCTGACACTACATACAAACCAGTCTGAAGAGTCACCTTTTTGGTGTGAAAGCTGCAACTAACTATACCTACAAATGTCTAGGTGGTAAAACTACATGCCAGACTACTTGGTAGAGGAATTGCAGTTCCTCTAGAACTAATATTTACATTTATTTAGTAGATGCTTTTATCCAAAGCAAAGTGCAGTTAAGAAAGCAGTGCCGGCCAGCCCCGGCAGCAATAGGGGTTAAGGGCTTTGCAGTGCCAGCCAGCCCCAGCAGCAATAGGGGTTAAGGGCTTTGCTCAAGGCTACAGTGATGAAATCATTCAGAGAGCCACAGACTTTGAACCCGCAACCTTCCAATCATGGGTTTGGCGTCTTGTCATGCTCAGCCACACTCTGCCCCAATATAAAAAGATCAAAGGGCAGTACTTTCTAAGCCTTTCATTCATACCAAAATAAACACCTGTAAAACAAAGGGGAAAAATACTTCAAAATAAGTAAACTTCATTGACTACACATGGGTATGGTTTCTGGAGACTGGGTTTGTGTACCAGCAGCGTAGGTCCGCTGGAAGGGCGTGCTCTCTGCAGTGAACTCCCTCCGCTCATACTTGGCCCTAATCCACTGCTCTTTCAGAACTCTGAGGTGAAAGAGAGAAAGAGGGAGGGAAGAAGAGAAAGGATTATTGCTATGGTAATTTTCTCTACCTAAAAAACAATGAAAAAATCTCCAAATGCACATATAAAACAAGTGATGGCTTAAGAAAAACCTATTTAATGTTATTGCTAACAACTAATGCAATATAAATGCCATTTTTGCATTAAAAAAAACTATATATTTAAGTAACTTTTCAGCTATTTACAGGAAACTTTACTGATTCATTTAAACTCGTTTTGATTAATTTTTTCTAGTTTTCGTACATTGAAATTTTAAAGCATAATCACTGTAAAGTAAGTAGGTGTCTATGGTTGTAAACGAGTCAATGTCTGAATCATTTACTTTTCTGCATATTTTAATAGTGAATTTGATCAGATAATTTTGTTGTAGTAGGTTTTAGTCCAACAGAAAAGCCTGGCGATTCTTTATGTGATTAGTGTGCAGGTGGTGTGCAATCTTACTGTCCCACCCACCAAATGACTCGAGCCAAATAAAGGGATCAAGATAGTTTAGCTCCTTTGGCAAACAATCGGGTCTGATTTGGGCTGGCAAAACCCAGTTTAAATATGAGTAATCCTGGCCCTTAGCGCTGAATGCACATGAGTGAATCATACCAGGCCACTATCAAAGGAATTCTTTAAGACTTCAGGGGAAAAAGGTGTTGATGACTAATAGTTTGGAAGACTTCTGGGACTCTACTGAATCAGAGTCAGAAACATTTTGTCCAAAAGTATAAGCTGAAGAGTAAGAAATATTAAAGTTTTCAACTAAGTTGGCCAAAGTCCAGACTAGGCTTGGGCACTAGCTGTTTTTTCATGCCATCATACCCTCCAGATACTACAGTGCAGTATGTGGTATTCTGAATGCCTTTTATTGTCACTATACATGTATAGTGAGATTAAGAAAGAATTTTGATGGCATTTTCAAAAGCAACATTATTTTGAAATCTCGCCAATAAAATTCACCGAGAGGGGAGGACACGCACAAAACTTCAAAATACTGCAGTATACCCTTTTACAAGCCTAGTCTAAACCTAAACCCCACAAAGTGGTATACCTCAAACCAAGTGGGTCATCGTAGCTAAACCACAAATGGACAAGTGGTCCAAAAGCAGCGACAGCACATAAAGACTGAGGAACGATTACAGAGATTATTCAGTCACACTCACAGACTGCATATAGAGTTTAAGGGCCATGGTATTTACTGTAATTAAGTGTTTCTTTACCAGCATAATCACATAAATATGACACATCCCGAGTCAATCAGGTCATAACAGACAAAATATCAACATTTTTGATAAAATAAAAAAAAATGAAAGCATGCAGCAAAGCAGATTGGAGGCAAGTACCAACAGAATTAGAGTATTTTATAAATCAGAACTGAAAAAAATAGCTCCATTTTTAAAACTATTTTAAGATTAATAAAATGCTTTGAAGTAAATATAACGGATGGCAACAACACTTGAGATTTTTTTAGTTCAGAAACCCCTTCAAATTTAAGAATATAGAATATAAAGACAGGTGAAAAACTGCATAGCCTGTAAAAGTTAGTCCGATTCATGTTCTTAAACAATTTGAACGCATTTTTGTGTTTCTAGTACAATGAATCAAAATTTCCTGTTAGGAAATCTGGGTATTTCTCCTTCGTACCAAAAACAATGTGGCACGTTAAGATCCAGGGGGGCTTTGTTTGGCATTACACTACTTCCCTTATTCTGCGGCTGTTTGTTTCCTTCATAGTCTTACATGCTTCCTTTATCATGTTACACTTAAGTTACCAAAGTGAGCCTTAAAAAATAAGCAGGAAAACATGCAAATACTGGCCTTCCGAATAATTCCTGCTCAGATGAAGAGCTTCCCATAGGCTCTTGGATGGAGTGAGGTTTTGTGGCATTAATGAAGGCACTCACTTTTTTTTAACGTCAGCCATGCCTGAAGATAAGGGAAAGATGTCTGTCATGTTACACTACTCACGTGCAGTCCTGATGCTGGGGCGTATAGTAGAAGACCGGGACTGAGGCCTCATAGATGTTTCTGGCTGCAGCATTGCCGTTAGTTTTCATGAACTGCACAACCAGACGGACAGGAAGTTAACTGAAATGTGCCTCTGACTGGCCCATGCTGTCCACTCATACTGGTCTCCTCCTGGCGCAGTGGACAGAAGCTTTGCTCAGCTTTAGATAACAAGGCCTTTCCAGAACATCCCAAAACGTTGCTCATCAACAATATAGATCCCAGAATGCAATGGCTTGCAGACACCATAAGACTGCGGTGAAAATGGTTCTGATCAGCAAAATATTTTGACTGAAACTTTAGTCTGTAGGTCAAGAATCATGGGTGTTGCCACGTTCATACTTATAAAGGTGTATATATTTTGAGAGTTAACATCCAAACAACATACAAAAAGATGTATTTCATTTAATTCCCAATCAAAATGTTTTCTTGCAGCCAAGTTCACAGCACACCATTGACTATATAGGTTTTTACATAGAGGTCCTAAAAGCCCCCTCCACATACAGGGGAACAGGAAGAAACCCAATGACATTCATAATGGGAGTAATGATATAGTAACACGCATTAAAAATGGTGTGCTTATGTTTGTCCTGCATTGGAAAAGCAAGTTCTGCTGATACTTAAATATCTGCAAAGAGAATGACAATGATGTCCTATCGACAGAAATCAAACCATTAAGATATGAGGCACATGTAGAAGTTAAAGGGTTTATCGCTATATTTCTCATTCTTTCTCAAGTATGTGAGGATACACGATAATGGACAACAGAAATATTCCCTGGGACTGTACATTCATCGGCCGGGTTATAGCTGTGAACTGTTTTTGTATTTCTTTAAAAAAATAAAAAAACATTTTCACCAGGGTATTTTAAAATCTGGAGTAAATCTGCTGCACTTATCTTTTGGATCGCTTGTGTTGCATTGACATTTACTGTACAGTGTTTGCTTGTAAAATGCCGTAAGACTGATTTTCATCTGAGGCTTCATCAACAAATTATGAACAGTGCTATTAAAGGGATATTATGAAAAGACAGTAATAGAGTTATAATAGTTGCTCAATTTTTCATTTACAATGGTTGTGTGCACATCTACCATTTCAATTGAACTAGCAGAGCAAAAGTGTGTACTAAAAAAATTAAGCACTAAGACATGTTCTATTTTGATAATTTTGCTCTGTTTTTATAATGCAGTGTGGAGTAAAATGAAACAGAAAGCCACACGGTACTGCAATTTACTGCTATACAATATACATACATCTTCTTTTACATCACTGTGCCATTGTGAAGCCCTGGTATCCTCATTTGTACATCCAACACTTGTTTGACTGTAGCTTGGCAATCAGTGTATGGTGATTGTAAAAGGAACAGAACTTGTTCTTCTGATGAACAAAAAAAAGAGGAAACGTATCTTTTTGCATAGAAATACCCACGTAATACGTAAAAGCGCAAACGTCATGATGTGTACATCCCCAGCATTGCAGAAAGGGGCTATTTGCCACGTTGTGGGCATGGGATACTGACTGTGGCTGTGACACCCCAGCTAGAAAAGGACCCCACCTCTACCAGGTCATCGTCCCAGTTGTCCAGGCGTATGGATTTGATGCGACTGATGGCAGGCAGGTTGCGGTGGGTCCCAGAGCAGTTCAGACACACGAAAATGCCAAGCTTGAAAGATGCCCAGTCTGGGTCTACCGTGAGATTAAAATGCACAGGTTTAAAAAAAAACCTTAATTTCCCAAGCAGTAAGTCAATTTTACATGAATACGGTTGGTTATTTGATTATCAGTTACCCACATTTTTTATGTCTAACTTCAGGATGAGTATTACCAGCATTATTGGAATTCTAGAGCAATAACATCAGCCAAAACACATAACTGAAAAACTTCTCAGAAGAAATTTCTCAACCTTGCAGACACACAGTAACAAACACAAGTTCATTCTTGCTGTTCAGGTGTTATTTGTTGGCTGGCAAGTCTGAAGTTCATTTCAACCTTTTGGAAATTCATCACCTCAAAGAGCCAGTCCTCCTCACATAATGTAACACACCTTTATGATATTCCTGCCAACATCAGAGAAAATCACTCTTCAAGCAGAGTTGTGAAAAAAGATCTTCTATATCCCAATCTGAGCCACTCCTAATAATAATTACCACAATTAGCTTGAACAACTACACCTTTCATCTGTGCATCGCCACTGGAAGCTGCAACTCAGTCTCACTGTATTAGCATAACCAAAGAAAGACAATAAAAATTCTTGATCCTTGCTGTTCTCAAGAACTGTTGGTAACTGATTACCGACTGTGATTATCGTCAGTGATGACTGTAACCGTTCACAGCGACCAATTCTGCAGGTCTCTTCTCTGCTTTGACCTCCCAAATGAGACACATTTCCCACCAAGTTCAATACGCTTTTACTGATATACCAGACCTCCCCACTAACAGTACAACGTTACCTTCAAGGCCTCAACAGATTTAACCCAATAAAACCACTTGTTTTCATCATGGGGACACCAAAATGACCCCTGTAAAAAGGGCTGAACGTCTCAATATTATATACTTTTGCCAACCCATCCTTAGGAGTCTGAAAAGGCCAGCTTTCTTCTAAATCTTTTCAAGAAAGGTTTCACATCGGACGTCTCCACTGCTTCTAAACCAACTTAAAATATGTGTATTCCGCTACACAATACTTGGTCACACGTGTATAACACACGGTTTCTCTTCTCCTATATACATACATTACACTAATTTGACTTTGGCTAAACACGTCTGTCTGTAAGTAGACATATTATTTAATGCAAGCAAATAATTAAGTCACGGTAATTATAAGTAAATCTGGTGCACAACCCTATATACAAGTAAAATTCCCACAGGATATCCCACACTCACCCGGAGCACCACAGTCTGCGCATCGGCTGTTGTTGGGAAGTTTCACCAATTCCAGTAAAATATTTTTATTTCGGTCCCAGTTAGCCATAAGTAAAATATAGTCCTTTCATTCGTTAACTAACTTCCTATCGAACAGACTTCGGTCATTGTCATTTTAAGTATATTGACCGCACATCCATATTTTATTATAGTAGTTTTACACATACGTGCTGAAAATAGTCGAATTTGCAAACCGATCAGTTGTATCACAGCCACCAAAGTTTTGCGTATGACGAATTCAGGACCGCTTTATCAAAAAGGCTGTGTGACCTACGCCAATTACTGTTAAGCACGCCTCTGGTTCAAAAAGAAAGAAACAAACAAGGAAAGGGGAAGTGAAATGCGCGTCGCCAGATATCATATAGGTAGCATATTTTAGGGAAAACAGTGTGGTTGTACGCTATTATTAATAAGCGGGAGAGGAGCACAGCTTTACAACAGTCATTTATTAGAAAATGAACAAAATCTTGCATGTCACAGGAAGGCGATTTCGAAGCAAAAATTCGAACTATTGTGTTATTTATATTTTTCTGTAGATAATTGGCACTATTTTAGTAAACGAATTTAAACTGCCATATTCGCTTCAGATTTGTGATATAAGGGTAATCGTGTGAAGTGGCGGAGGATATTTTATTTGGCTTAAATCAGCTATTAATCTTTAAAAACGCTGCTGGAGAAGAACTCCGTCTGCTTGTTTAATCTAATGTGCGCCGATAGGAAGACCTGCGGAACCAACTTGCCCCGGAACGAATGTTTGATCGTCGTCGTGTGCACATCGGTCAGTTAAGAAAGGATTCGTTCAGGCTGAAGTAAATTTTTTATACATAAGTGGATATTACTGTCAAGTAGAAAGACAATGTGGGTCGTTCGCTATCTACTGTCTGCCGCAGTTCAAAGAGGTAAATATCGTGTAAACGTATTTATTTGAAAAACATACAAATAGCGAAATTTGGAGACCATACTGGATATAATTGGTGCTATGATTGCTTGTGTAACAAGTTTATATTCTTGTTGATTCTGGTATTGTATGCTTTTAATTTATTCGTAGGGCACCCTGGTTTATTGCGACGCCCCTTGGGTTCCCTTCCTGAGCGATATCATAGATACCTTCACTGCACGTGTTGCTGGAGTAGCCGCATTTCAATAGCAGACATAGACTCGACAGTGTGTAAGGATGAACCTAAGTCTCTGGATGACTGCTACACCCCGGAGCAGAGGGCTACCATTCTGCAGCTTCTCAACTCGGCGTCAGAGGACGAGCTGGCTGGTGTAAAACTCCTGAGAGGTCAAAAAGCAATTAATATAGTGGAGTACAGGAACAGGAATGGGCCATTCAGGGACCTTGAAAGCATTGTAAATGTACCTCTACTGAAGCACAAGACTGCTACGGTTGTGTTCAACTCTATCATCTGTCCCCAAGAGAAAAAAGATAAAAGGAAACCAAAAGTTCAGATTGTCAAGTTCATCAGGCCTGAAGTTGACCGAAGTGCTTTAAAGGTGAATTGTTTACTGTAACTATGTTGACTTAGAACACATCAGACTTATGCTTAATAGTGTGACGTGCATCTTACAGGAGGCCAAGTCTATTGTGTCCATCATATGTGGCACCAATAAGATTGCCTGGGCACATGTGGACCGTGCTTTAACTGTGCTGAACTGGCAGCAGGAGGACTGTCCGAATTTTATGCGAGGAGCATATATGGCCTCGGCATACCTGGAAGACGTAAGTAAGACACATGTCACATACACTGTAATCCATTAACTTTTCATAACCGCCTGTCCAGTTGAGGGTTGCAGTGAGCCTGTCCCAGACAGCAGAGAGCACTATGCAGGGGACACCCTGGATGGGAAGGTGCTTTCTCACACACGTACACACTATGGGCAATTTAGACACTCCAATCATATGTATTTGAACTGAGGGAACTGGAGTACCCAGTTCCATAGGAAATCCCATGGAAACTGGGAGACCTGGGGGCTAGTTCAGAAAGTACAATTAAAACTCTCAACCTAAAACAGTTTGTAGAAGGTTAACTCTGATATGCGTTGAGGGACACGGTTACATTTCCTCTCTGTGATTTTTTTTACAACTTCAAATCTTTCTATATTAACAATTTGTGCCATACCTCGTTTGAACCCATGGCCCTGGAACATGCAGTCTTGCCTCCAATCCTTTTGCTTATCCACTGTCATCTAGTTACTTAGAGATGAATCCGCATTAATGTTAGGTTGACGGCATCCTTGTGTGTTGCTCTTCAGGTGACCACAGTGGTTTCGCGAATGCCAGCGGCAGATTTGTTTGTGGTGGAGAAGCCGGGAATCTCACTGCAGAACACCTCCCTGTATTCCGTGATGGCCCACCTGCGCACTGTAGAAGCCATGCTGTTTGCCCTGCTGGGGGCGCCAGGAGAACCCGGTGCTACGCCCAAGGTCGTCAACATGTTGCGCGTGGCAGTGGGGCGGCACTTTGGGCTGATGGTGGGCGAGGCACGGACAAGTGGGGCGCGGACTGTCCGTGACATGATGACAGACTCAGCCACTCGGAAGGCCCCCCGCGTCACATTCCCCCACGAGCTGCTGGTGCGGTACAGGAACGCCTTCCAGGTGGGAACGCGCAGCCGCGGTGAGGAGCTGTGTGACGCCCTGCTGCAAGCTGTGGCCTTCTATGAACTACTTAGCGAGTAGGGTGGGAACAAGAACTTCTCAAGTGCTACACAGACTCTCTTCCTGCATTCTGCTGTTCCAGTGCTCATGACTTTGCACACATCCTGACTTACTGGCAGAGAATCCCACACTTTGATCCAGTAATAGACAAGTCACTGCAGTGGAAGACTCAGCATCTTAGCAAGCACTTGCTCTGAGCCTGTGGAGGGGACTAATTTAATATGACATCTTTGAATTACTTTTCAGTCCCATCAGAGCACTTCAGTCTACGTCTAACTGCTCTCACCTACTTTGGAGTATATTAAAAATCTGTTTTAGCAGTCAGCTTGCTATTAACATCCCATAGGGAATTTTACTGATAGTGTGTAGTGCAAATGACAACGATTCCTTGTATGGACTGAGACTTCCTAGATTCCTCTGCAGACTTCTGTTGCTGAAGTTTTGTGTTTTACCGTGTTTTACCCAAAATTAAGTCTGGACTTGCCAATAAAGGCCATACCTCATTCTTAGTGTTCCATACTGGGAAGATTTAAACAGTTTACAAAACAAAAAGCATCATAATATGGAATTTATTTGTGTTTGGGGGGGGGGGGGGGGGCATTCCACGTTATGGGCTCTCGAAGGCCAAGTTATACATTAAACAGCAAATAATGATTCAATAGTATATGTACCACAGACTGAATCTAGTGTCTGAAAATGTACCAAACATGATTGTACAGAAACATTCATAACATAAATGTAAATTTATTTCTTTAAAACCTTTTCAAAATCTAAAGCATAGTACAAAAATACATGTTGACAAATGGTTCGCTGCTTTAAAATGTACAAACTCACAGCAATGAAACAAGATAGTTATAAAATATTCTCCTTAAGCTACTACACAGTTTGTGATGGGGCACCAGAGGCCTGGAAGATGGATCCGTCTCAGGGGAAGTCCTCTGCCAGGTGCTGAACTGTGCTCCTGGGGAGGTTAAGATGAATGCCATCTAGGTAGTGCAAGAACCTAGAGAGAGAATTAATAAAACAGCTGAACTTCACATGTCCCACTCCATACACCCTGATGACAAACATCGGCGAGAAATAATTGTCATTAGGCAGGTTTCCATCCAAGAGAGACGCTAAAAGGTGGGCCATGGAAACATTACCACTAAAATTTTCCAAATGTCGACAAACCTTTTCCATTTATTTGTAGCAGATGAAGTCTTTGTCGACACTTTACATTTAGTGAAACTATGGTAGAAACTTTATTTTATATGAGTAAGAGCTGCATTTACGCAAAAGTTCTGACAGGTGACTGGACTTTTATCATATGTCTTTCGTACAGCAAACACAAACATGCGTAAACACAGCAGGGGGATGTCCTCTGTCCTCTTGGTGACACCGAATGTTTCTCCCACTACTCTATAGGCGAAACATATTTTCCCCGGATTTTAACTTAATTTTTATCGATAACATTTATGGAAACGCAGTGATCACACATTTCACTAAAGTGACAACATTTTATTGTCACTAAGAATATATGCATCTGGTGGATGGAAACCATTACTGTGAAAGTATTAGACGGATTTGCTGGTTGTCACATTTTCCATCTCACTCTCCTAGAAGCAGTCACACATATACACATGAGTGTGTGACCGTCGAGCCATTTATCTAGGCCCCCTAGAGCAGCTATTGGAGTTAAGAACCTTCAAGGGCCCAAGATTAATGGTGCATTCGATTATTTCTCTCCAACTCGGATGAAAACGTCACGAAAAACGTCACTTCCCGTCGGAAACACGCCTCTTATGACGTTGAAGTCGGACAAGATTTTGTTGTCCGAGTTGCCCCTGTGACATAATTTAAACATGGCGACTTGGTTTGTTTGTAGTTTCTTTGCCGTTTGAAAAAAGAATATCGCTATGAATGTACTAAAATATTTTATAAAGCTTTTAATGTGGTTTGACTAGTTCGTGTT